>LJIJ01000746.1:0-77456 GCA_001718145.1 Orchesella cincta | reverse complement strand
GTTACGAGCTAGTCAGAGACGAAGAGACAACGGATTGAGCTTCTGCTTCAGACATATTGAGATGAACAATGAAAAAGCGTGTTGGCGAAGTAATGTAATTTTGATATAATATTCAGTTATTCCATTGAACTTATACCGATGATAATTGTTCAGAATAAATAATTATATAAGATAGTCTTATTCATTCTTAAATTTTGCAATTAATTAGACAGTGAAATATAGATAGATATTATTTTTAAACATTTCTAAACTAATACTTATAGGAGATTTTAAGCAAGAACTATCTAGATAAACTAAACCAAAAGATAAATTTTTGAATCACTTTTTATTAAGAGATAGGATTTTCATTTTGTTAAAAAATTACATCATTTACTCACTACGAATATTTACTGGCCAATATGTTATTCAGCGAGGGAGATCTCAGTTCAGCGCGAGATTCAGGCCGAGGGTGGTTTGAAAGCTTCGGTGTGGTATGGATTACTGGTCCGCAGGCAACAGTGGAAGTAGCAAGTGCGCTTCGGTCCAACATGTCTGTCAGCCAGTAGTTTGATTTGGTAGGGTTGGTGCCGCCGGGGCTTTGGAGTTAGGTTGCGTCGACCGGATTAGTATTTTTTTCTTCGAGGTGGATAAAATCATAATTACAGTATGGTTGGTGGGCGTATAATGTAGAGTGGATTAATTTAGGTGCTAGATTTTTCGTACCTGATTCAGCAGCTACAGCGCACCGGCACCCGTCACCACCAGCACCTTCCTCGGTTCGTGCGAACGAGAGTCCTTACCGGTCAAGCCCAGAGGACCAACACCAGACGAAATTCTTGACAAGAAACATTGTGGTGTCTTCAGAGGTTCCAGAAATATCACGTAAATATTCGGTTAGGAATGGTTCAGAGGAACGTTGAACGTTATAAATCACTTTCTCACAACATCGATGATCAAATCACGAGAGTTGCGCACGAGCAATGAGCAAAAGCTTCCTTCTTGCCTACACCCTTTTTTTTAGCTGGAAAAGAAGAATTTCATCAAGGCAAATCATGGACATTCATGTAACCATGGGGTATTTTAGTTTTGGGCAGATCAGCGTATGTTGGTAACCAATTTTTTGGGGTCATTGACCTAGGTTTGACAGCGTCGATTGATTGATTGATGGTGGTGCTAAATGCACTTTCAAGTTTGTTTTTGTGCTTTTACAAGATGCATATGTGTTTGCTGAGAATATTTGCATACCGGAAATGAGTTTTCTAAATGAATCATATAACATTTTTTGAGATTGGCTTCTACTTTCGAGTCATCGTAGTCAATCATCATCATCGTATCATCATCGTTACTGACTCGATGGGAAATTGATCTCATTCCGTGGATCTCTGCACCCAAATCGACTCGTCGGGAATTGTTGCTGGAAGTCTCCATGAGACACCATTACAGATTGACCTGAAAATGATTTGATATTTGATTGTGATGATGTGCAATATTGAAATGTTTCTAAGACATAACTTACTAGGGCAAATGTCCTTGTACATATTTCTAATCATTTGGGCATCCCTTCAGTCAGTCTTTCCGTTGGACCTCTCACGTCAGGGTTGGGGAATTCCTTGAGGTAGTGGCGGCTAATAAATGTTATCAATCATTACATGAGTAAGCATATTTTTTATGCATTTTTACGTAAGAAGATCAGTCAGGGTCTACCGTCTTATGATTGTTGCATGCCATTAATTGAGCGGCTTTCTCTGAGTAGTGCATATATTCCGTAGTTGTTGGAACGCGTTAGTTAATTACTTGTTTGTCCGATCGGAGTTTTTGTAAAAGTTTCTCAATAATATCGTCATCTGCATAATAAATATTTAGATTATGATTAAATGACTGTGTATGAATTGATTAGTTAGTTAATTTTCACTCAGGTTTTACCTTCACTCAATTATCATAAACTATCTCTATATAATTATCTCGTCATCTCGAGCATGTCATGAAAATCAAGAGCATGAGATGAGCTCATGCAACACGTGTCAGGGAAGTTGGCAGCACAACTTCGTGATTCGGCGGGCTCTAAAGCTACTTGCTAAACAGACAAATGTGACTTATTATATTCATTATATAAACAAAGATCAATCATGGTTGCAAGTTTGGAGATTTAGATATTACCTGTGTCCACGTCTCACATTGCCAACAAAAGACTGACATTTCCTCAACGTTTCTTATATTAAATAGTTGTCATCTCGTTCTGTTCGAAAGCAACCTTACGCAGGTATACTGTTCAATGTACTTCATGGTGAAAATAATTTGGTCGCATTTCATCTTCCGCTACATTAAGTATTAAATATCAATTTTAAAGAGTGAAGGGAAAAAAACTGTAGTGAGACTTTGCTGGAGTAGCATTTTTACATCTATCCAGGTCAAATGTGTATGGAATACGAGCCGTTGCCACCTATAACTTTCTCTATATTGACCAGCACTGATGTTCTTGGATTTATTTGGGTGAGAACAACATGTCATCAATTTGCATAAAACTCTTTTGCTTTGAAGTGTGATGTAATTATTTGACATCATGTAAAGCAATTTGAGACACGATTAGGATGATAGGATAAAACGTTATGTTGTAATTACCATATTATACTGACTCTAGTAGTATTTGTGTACTGAGGGAATCTAGTTTCCTGAATGAACGAATCTGGTGCGGTAAGATAGGCTTGGATACTACATTAACAATTAGACAGAATACTATACAGAAACTAACAAAGCACGTAGCTGGTGTGTGAAAGTATTCTTCTGAGGGCTTTTCGAGGGTCCCTTTCTCTTTCGGCGTGTTGTCTTTGCTATTTGTACATTGTAACTTTGGGTAATGCAATGCCAGTGCACAACGGGGAATCAACTGTATTGGCCAGAATGTTGTGCTTTGCTGCTCAAGTCGGCATTGGTTTTTTGAACACCTCATATAATACTTTTGTGATTCATTCATGTCAACAATTGATGGGATATGAATTTGACCTTGGAATCTAAAATCTGGAGTTTGAAGGTATCTGGGAATGCTATTTACACAACAGGTAATCAATACAAATTGCAATAGGATATGCGATTATTTGGATAAACAGAAGGTAGGGTAGTAGGCATTCATATAGCATGGAATGAAGTATCATTAGGTGACAACGTCTACTGGATTTACATACAATCGAAGTTTAATACGGATATGAGGACAGGACACATGAATATTGATGTTCTTACGAATGATACGGATATGCGAGTTAGACATTAAAACCAGCTTGTATTTGCTAGATAATTCGGAACAACTTAAATAAGTATAATGGTATAGTAATAATGGTGGCTTCCATATAAATATTATTAAGACAAACTCGCTGATTCACAATTCAGAAATTTACTTTGCACAAGTATGTCATATAGGAATGTTTACAGAATTGGGAACGTGGTATTTTTCAAACAATGATTGCAATCATCGTAATTTATTATAAAAATTCAATATTACATAAATAGCAGTTCCATTCTGTAGACATTTCTAGTATGACTACTTGTGCAAAGTAGTTTGGAATTGTGAATCAGCGAGTTTGTGTCTGTAATAATATTTATATGGAAGCTCACCATTATTACTATACTATTATTACTTTATTTAAGTTGTTCCGAATTTTAGCAAAATACAAGCTGGTTTTTTATGTCTAACTCGCATATCCTGTCATCATTCGTAGAACATCAATATTCATGTGTCCTGTCCTCATATCCGTATTACTTCGATTGTATGTAAATCCAGTAGACGTTTCACCTAATGATTACTTCATTCCATGCTATATGAATGCCTACTACCTACCTTCTGTTTATCCAAAATAATCGCATATCCTATTGCAATTGTATTGATTACCTGTTGTGTAATAGCATTCGCAGATATCCTTCATAACTTCCAGATTTTTAGGATTCCAGGTCATAATTGTCATATCCCATGAATTGTTGACATGAATGAATCACAAAGTTATTATATGAGGTTCAAAAACCAATGCCGACTTTGAGCAGTCAAGCACAACAGTCTGGCCAATACAGTTTGATTTCCCCGTTGTGCACTGGCATTGCATTACGCAAAGTTACAATGTACAAATACTTCAAAGGCAACACGCCAAAGAGGAAGGGACCCTCGAAAAGCCCTCAGAAGAATACTCTTTCACACACAGCTAGTGCTTTGTATTAGTGTTCTGTATAGTATTTTCTGTTCTAATTGTTAATTGTAGTTCCAAGCCTATCTTACCGCACCAGATTCGTTCATTCAGGAAACTAGATTCCCTCAGTACAAGAAATACTACTAGAGTCAGGTATAATGATGGTAAGTTACAAACATAACGTTTTATCCTATCATCCAACATGATTATCGTGTCTCAAATTGCTTTGCATGATGTCAAATAATTTGTTTGTCAGGCACTTCCAAAGCAAAAGAGTTTTATCAAATTGATGACATGTTGTTTCTCAACCCAAATAAATCCAAGCAACATCGTGCTGGTCAATATAGAGAAAGTTATAGGTGGGCAACGGCTCGTATTCCATACACATTTGGACCTGGATATTGTATGTAACAATGCTAATCTTCCAGCAAAGTCTCACTAAGTTTTTCCCTTTCACTCTTTTAAAATTGATATTTTAATACTTTTAATGTAGCGGAAGATGAAATGCGACAAATATTTTTCACCATGAAGTACATTGAACAGTATACCTGCGTAAGGTTTGCTTTTCGAACAGAACGAGATGACAACTATTTATATATAAGAAACGTTGAGGGGAAATGTCAGTCTTTTGTTGGCAATGTGAGACGTGGAGCACAGGTAATATCTAAATCTCCAAACTTGCAACCATGATTGATCTTTTTGGTTTATATAATGAATATAATAAGGTCACATTGTCTGTTTAGCAAGTAGCTTTAGACCCGAATCACGAAGTTGTGCTGTGCCCAACTTCCCTGGACACGTGTTGCATGAGCTCATTCACGCTCTTGGATTTTTTCATGAGCACGCTCGAGATGATCGCGATAATTATATAGAGATAGTTTATGATAACTTGAGTGAAGGTAAACTTGAGTGAAAGATTAACTACTAATCAATTCATACACTAGTGCATTTTAATCATAATCTAATATTTATTATGCAGATGACGATATATTGAGAAACTTTTACAAAAACTCCGATTCGGACAAACAAGTAGATTACTACGGCGTTCCATACAACTACGGAAGTATTATGCACTACTCAGAAAGCCGGCTCAATTAATGGCGATGCAACAATCATAAGACGGGTATGACCTCTGAACTGATCTTCTTACGTAAAAATGGCATAAAAAATATGCTTACTCATGTAATGATGATAACATTTATTTAGGCTCCACTACCTCAAGGAATTCCCAAGCCTCTGGACGGTGAGATGGGTCAACGGGAAAGACTGACTGAAGGGGATGCCCAAATGATTAGAAATATGTACAAGGACATTTGCCCTAGTAAGTTATGTCTTATGAAATATTTTCATCATATTTGTACATCATCATCAATCAACTATCAAATCATTCTTCAAGGTCAATCTGTAATGGTGTCTCATGGGAGACTTCCCCAACAATTCCCCGACGTAGTCGATTGGTGGCAGAGAATGACCACGGGAATGAGATCAATTTTCCATCGAGTCAGTAACTGATGATGATGACGATGATGATGATGACTACGATGACTCGAAAGTAGAAGCCAATCTCAATAAAAATGTTATATGATTCATTTAGAAAACTCATTTCCGGTTATGCAAATAAATTCTCAAGCAAACACATATGCATCTTGTAAAAGCACAAAAACAAACTTGAAAGTGCATTTAGCACCACCATCAATCAATCAATCGACGCTGTCAAACCTAGGTCAATGACCCCAAAAAATTGGTTGACCAATCATACGGCTGGATTAGGCCCAAAAATGAAAATACGCCATGGTTACATGAATGTTCCATGATTTGCCTTGAGCAAATTCTCCTTTTCCAGCTAAAGGAAAAGGGTGTAGGAAGAAGGAGGCTTTTGCTCATTTGCTCGTGCGCAACTCTCGTGATTTGATCATCGATTTGTTGTGAGAAAGTGATTTATACGTTCAACGTTTCCTCTGAAGCCATTCCTAACCGGATATTACAGTGATATTTTCTGGAACCTCTGAAGACACCCCCACAATGTTTCTTGTCAAGAATTTTCGTCTGGTGTTGGTCCTCTTGGGCTTGATCGCGGTAATTGGACTCTCGTTCGCTGACGAACCTGAGGAAGGTGCTGGTGGTGACGGTGCGGTGGCGCTGTAGCTGCTGAAGCAGGTACGAAAAAATCTACATGAAAATTTTATCCACTCTAATTAGTAGCCCCACCAACCCAATACTTGTAATTAATGATTTTGTTATTCCAAACCTCAAGGAAAAAATGATACTAATCCTGGTCCGACGCAACCTACTCCAAAGCCCGGCGGCACCAGCCCTACCAAATCAACTACTGGTGGACAGACGATGGTTGGACCAAGCGCACTTCTACTCCTGTTGGCAGCTGCTGGACCAGTAATCCAGTACCACTACCGGAAGCTTTCACCTACCTCGGCCTGAATCTTCGCCTGAACTGATGTCTCTCCCTCTCTGAATCAACATGAATTGGCCAGTAAATTATTGTAGTGATTAAATGATGGTATATTTTTTTAACAAAATGAAAAGTCTATGCTCTTAATAAAAATGTGATGTCAAAATTACTTTTGGTTTGAGTTTATCTAGTTAAGTTTCTTGCTTAAAATCCTCCTATAGTATTAGTTTAAAATAGTTTTAAATAATAGTTCTATCTTTATATTTCATGTCTAATTTAATTGCTTTAATTTAAGAATGAAAGTAGACGTAAGTTCATATAATTATTTATTCTGAACATTATCATCGGTAGTAAGTTGCAATGATAATTGAGTATTATTATCAAAATTAGCATTAGTTTCGCCAACACGCTTTGTTTCATTGTTAATCTCAATATGTACTATAGGCGAATGCTCAACCGTTTCTTCTTCGTCTTCTTGACCTAGCTCTGTAACCACTTCATTATTCATCATTTCGGCAGGTTCACCTCTGAAAAAGCATATTAATTTTTAATGACTTAAGTTTGGATTAGCAAAAGTAGTAGAAATATATGCGTAGTCATTATTACACACATTATTGGTTCAGTCCCTTCCTGAAACACTGGTATAGTCAAATTTAAGGAGTAATTTGCATCCATCTCTTTCACTTTCACTTCCTTTTGAAAATCCTCCAGCTCACTCCGCACCTGTTCCCAAAAGTCTGCCAACTTTCTCCTACTATGGTTCCCACTACTACTTCCGCCCAGAATTTTGGCGACGAGTTTCCATAAAATAGGGAAGCAGCTCATGAGTGATATTTTACGCTTGAAGAATTCCTTTGAAACTGATTCTATTGAGGTGGCCCATTCCGGTGGTACCGCCAACTCTTCATATTCCTCAAGGTTATCATGACCAAGACTCACAACAAGTTGACGTGTACAGAAATCAGCAACCCCAATAACTCTTCTAATGTGCTCTGGAATTTCCTCCAGAATACGCTCCACCTGGTGAAACTTTACTTCCAGGTGGCATAATGAGTGCTTTAGGAAGCTACAACATGTGTCAGATTTCAACCTGTTTTTCCTTGCTTCTGTTTCTATATTCCTTAAGAACGCGTCAAACCTTTTGGCCAGCCTGGTACAAACTCCTGAGAGATATTTGGAATCTTCACACTCCAAATTGGAAGTGGCAAAACTTATACTCAGTTGCTTCAATAGCACCTTAACCAACTCCAGTTTTTCCACTGTCGTAGTAGTCTCATCTTCCGTAGTCGCATGATCCCCTCGCACAGATTTTTGTATGAAGCAATCTCTCGAGCCCACTCTTAGTTGGATATGTGGAGAAGAAGAACAGGTATCATGATTTAAGGAACTGGAATACTGCTCCTGCTTTGTTAGCCATTTGACATCCTCTTCCAGATGAATTTTTTCTAGTGACACATTTGCCATCGGAATGATTCCCACAGAAGGATTGTATATAACGGGTCGAAGGGATAAGAAGAACTCATTGCGCATTTCTAAAACTCGTGTAAGAATTGGTCGTAGGTACTTATCATGCGTCCTGAAAAACTTGAGTGCATCTTCCGCTACCAAAGAAAAGTCTTTTAGAAGCTGGATGCTATGCTCCCGAAGCTGTTTGGAACAATGTTTCTCCGATTCCAACGAATTTCTCAGTTGCGTTATGACCAGCGTAATGACATGTAGATAAATGTTGATTGCTGATTCAAACGCTCCGTTATCATTCGGATACTTGGCTGCTAGTAGGAAAGAGGAACGCGGTGAAGGTGAATGGGGATTGCTGTTGTCAATTATTTTAGACTTGCTATAGACATTGCCATCAAGACAAATTAAAAACTGGGCGAGTTGGTCAAGAAGGGTGGAAACGTGCGCAGTGTTTCGGAGCAGCATATGTTGCCAATTGGTGACCTCGTTGTCGACAGTCTCTTGAGTTTGTGACATCCACTTTTTTATGTCTTGCGACTCAGGTTTTGTCATGCGAGTAAGGAGGCTCGTAGTGCTACTGCTTCCAAAAAGCGGATGCGAGCTCGGATATTCTTCTTCTTCAGAGATATTGTCAGGGACGGAGTCATTAACATCAATGGAATGGGCAGAAGATGGTTCATTTGAATTTTCAATAGCGTAGATCTTTGATTCTGTTTCTTGTTTAATGGACTTGGTTTCATCAAGGTTAACTGTCAACTGGGCTGCAGACGAGCCCTCTAAGGCCATCCCTTTATTATACAAAAGTACAAAACGTAGAGGAATGCTCTCCAAACACATGTATTTTAATCTGTAATTAATGAGCTTGGAGGAAGGAGGACTTACTTGAGGAGGAGCTAAAAGCGACATTTTATTCTGTTTTTGACTTCATGCGTTTGAGTCAACAGAACCGAGATTTGTGTGTGTTTGAGGGAGCTTGAGATTGATAACTTGTGTTATTTGAAGTAATGATGGGAAAGCCATTAAAGTATTATATTTAGTAATGTTTCGATGCTAACTATCTTTACATATTGTATATTTTATTTTTTGGTCAAATTAATTTTTTTATTTCTTCGAATACTTCATCATCATGGATATCTGCATATGATATGCGAGTCATAGTCACCATTGACAAGACGATAAGGAACATTGATAGACGTTGGATTTAAGAGAGATGATAGAAGTAGACGGAATTTCATTCTGATATCAAGATCTCTATCTGAGCTACAAGCTACAACTTTCAATTAACTTGGTATCGTATCTGGATTATCGAAGCTTTGTGTCTCTTCGTATTCACGTGTATTTGAAGATTTGCAATCAAATTATTAAAAGGAGGCGTCTGCAAAGTGCAATGCAAGTATCTCCACATTAGTAGTTGAAAATGTTATCTGGATAAATCCCTAGAATCCTTTCATACTCTTAAAGGCATGTGGAACATGCATTTTTAGCACGGAACAGACGAATAGGACAAAGACATTCTTGTCACTCTTTGAATATATCATTCATGTTAAGACAGTTTCCTCCGTTCGTGTCTCAGAAACACAAATCTGGCATTAATACTACTAGATACTAGTATGTATGTATTAACGAAGAAACGAAGGGTTGACCAGAGATATCTACATAAGTGGAATACAAAAATAAGCATGTGTGTATGCCCTTACACAGCAAATATACTAGTACAGAGCACAGTACATCTCTATGTGCTCGAAAGCACATCTTTTTCTACTTTGATGCAGATGTGTGTCTACTCATGCAAATCCTTCTAATTTTAGAAACAACTCTCAAAGCAGTATTTTGTTCTTATTCGTCTGGGGTTACTCACATTAAATTTTGTGTTTGTACGAGACGACTCTTCTCCAAAATGTATGCAACCGATATTCGGGGGGAGAAAGTATTGGAACGGGTGATGCCATATTATATATACTTGGTTTTGTACTGCCTCCCGGATCTTATTCAATATGATGATGATGATGATGATTACGCACCGAAAATATTTCATGACGGAAATGTTAGTAGTCTCGAGCAGTAGTATCCTAAACTTCCTAAATGATCACGAGAGCTCTACTTTCACTCCACACTGTGTAATAAAGTGTCCAATTTATCTTTCCTGTGAATATTTTTCATACTGGAAGGATTGAAGGTGAGGAAAACTGCAAATTTCGTACATTAAATCAAATAGTACAAGTTTTCAACAAAAGTGGCCCCGTTCAAGGAGATTGAAGACAACGGCTGCAGCCAAGTGACGTCGTCGTTAGTTGCTCCCACGACCACGGCTGGTGCTAATAACGTTGTCATTGTCTCCACTATACCCTCAACAGATTCAACTGAAAACTACACAGGAACGGAGAGAGAAGGAGCATCAACATTATCAGCGGAAAATCAACCGGAAATTGAAACGGAAGTTAAATCCCAATCAAGTGAAACTACTTCTACACAGGATATCAAAGTAGCTGAGGAGCAGAGAGAGGAAAAATCCCCAGAAGAATCCAAAATAGAGTGCCATCCTCCTTCACCTCCTCAACCACGGAAACAATTTTTGCAGTGAGCGCAAGTCCCTCGAACGGAGACAGCACGGGTTCCCCACCACCAGCCAAGAAGCGGGCGCTGGTGGCGAGCAGCAGCGCTGGAACTGTGGTTCCATCGTACTACACCCCAGCAACACTCCATCCCGCTGCTGCTGCTCTCATTTTGCCTGCTGCCCAGACTTCTACCGTCAGTGGTACTATGATCTCGATAGCTCCACAACAATACAGCGCTGCTGCTGTACAAAATATTCAACAAGTAGCCACGCCCATTTCATCCACATTACCGGCTGCAGGTTAGCTGTTGTGTATTTGTCGGCAAATGTGTTCATGCAGTTTAAAAATTTGTCTTGTAAGCATACCTTAATACATATTGACTCACAGGGAATGAAGGGAATGGTGTTGGGGAAGTGCTGTCTAATCTGGCACATCATGAACCTGCAACGACACAGTTTAGTACCCCAAGCCATCATCAAAAGGATACAACATGGACAAAATTATTTGTGGGAGGTCTCCCATATCACACCACGGACAAGAGCCTCCGCGACCACTTCAATATTTATGGCGATATTGATGAGGCGGTCGTGATTACGGATCGACAAACAGGCAAAAGCCGAGGATATGGATTTGTGAGTAATTTGTGCTGGACTTTCTTTAACCCCTGCTCATTAGTAACTATTATTGTTGATGCTATATAATTTCATCATAATCCAGGTCATAATGGCAGATCGAGCTGCAGCAGAACGCGCGTTTAAAGAGCCTAACCCCATAATTGATGGAAGAAAAGCTAATGTTAACTTGGCCATTCTGGGTGCAAAGCCTAGAGGAAATGTTGCAGCGCTCAACAACGCCGTTGCAGTTGCGAACGCTGCCGCTGCTCTGGCATCTGGTAAGCATTAAGACGAAAATTATTTTTGTTATTTTACCCTTATATCTATAGTCTATCAACTCACCTTTTCTCTGTATAATAATACCTGTTCGAGTATACACTTTTTTAATAATATTGCTGTGGAGTATAATTTAAAGGTGTGAATTTCTGAGCTATTTCCTTATTAGCCAAAGAATTTACGTTGTGCTCTAATTTGATAATTATGCCTATATTTAAATATACAAAGACTTGACCTGTTTTATAGTACTTGTCAATTCATATATTATGTTGCCCTTTATGTAACAGGTAGAGTATTGGTAATGCTACATTAATAATTATCTTGTATTAGATACTATCTCTGAAGTTTGACAGACTTGTTATTTTATCTCGTGGGTTTTTTTTTGGTTTGTGGTTCGTCAATGTGATTTTTTAGCCTTTCCATACAATACAGCTACTAGTGCAATTCACAGAGCTGCTGCCACGGGTGGAAGTTTGTATCCTTCTGTTGCTACTACTACTACCAATCCTTCTACCGCTGCAGCGCTTTTCGCTGCATCTCAATATAGGTAAGAAAATAACTCCAAAAACAACCGAAAAATATATCCTAACTTGTGAGCCACCACTTAAACAGGCTACAACTCCCCTCGCTGGAGCAAAAAAACAAAAAAAAAATTCAGCAAAAGTTATTGTGATGGATGTTGATGATATATATGGGCGAGTTTATTCCATACTTGCAAATTAAGTGACGATCTCATCATTAGTTAAATTATTGTGTGGGTTAATGAGTGAATTTTATATATTGAATTTGATGAGTTGATGACGTTTGATTGGGTTAAAACAGCTAATAGATGTTGACTGTGTTGTTAGTTGTTTGCTCGCAATATGTTAATGTTATTGAAAAGTTTTGAATTGCTCTGAATGAATCATCAGAACTACTATTCTTTGTCCTTCTGACATTTATTAATGTATGAATTCTTTATAATGGCCGAGCATCTTTCCTGCACTATTGTTGTACGCTTTTGAAAAAGTTTGGTGTTTTGTCAACTTTTTTTTTTAAAAGTGGGGCGTTTGGGGTAAGAGTATAAATCAACCAGGATCAAGACCTATATCAAAGTCCGTTTTAATCAATTCATAACTAAAAGAATAATTGGGGCTATGTGAGATTATTAGTAATAATTCATTTGCCTGACATAATCTTTTGTTCTAAACCGTAATAGTCCAACTGCACTTAGTCAAGGAACAACTCATCCTGGGATAGCTGCTAATCCAGTCAGTTCTGCTGGTTACCTGTACCAATATCACGCTGCTCAACAACAAGCGGCGCTCGTGTCATCTTCCCAGTATGGCGGTTCTCCATTGCTTTCTTTTCAGCAACATCCTCATCAGGCAGCAACGATTTCAACTTCATCACCCGCTTTTGTCGCTGCGCTAGCTGCACAACAAGCGTCATCTCCTCATGTCCAGTACTACGATACCACTGGAACAGGTTACCATCAAACGGGTGTCAGCGTAGGGTGTTCAACAGGCGTAATGAATTCCGCTACAAACACAGCCAACTCGATTGCTGGTCTTACAAGTACTCGCTAATAATGCTAATTTATTGGAATTTCGGGTTCACAGGTTGGGTCGGGATCCACCATCGTATCTACAGGAGCTCAATACTATGGCCAAGGAGCACAAACGGTAGCAGGACATCATCATAATATGTCTTCAGCAGCTCAGCAAGCATTTGCGACTTTGGCTCAATTGGATTATTCCAACTATTTGGCAGCAGCTGCTGCTGCTGCATCTGGACAAACTACACAAAACAGCGCGACCTCGGCAAACACAGCATACGCTTATATGCCAGGAGGTGCTGCAGCGAATGTGGCTTCTTCCACTGGCACCGCTCATCATCAACATCATCATCACTCCTTAGCATGAAAGCAAGCGACGTATTCACGTTTCTTGCAAAATACATGATTAGCTAGAATAGAAAGTTATTAGTATAACTTTGTTTTCATTAAATGCTATTCTCTTGTATTAGATACGTCACAACCGCGTTACTTTACAGGGAATGAAGCTTGGCCTTGTGTAAAATCAGTGTCAAAGGCAATAACAAAAGTTAACAGCAAGTAAATTCTTCAGTCAGTGTAATAAATGAATTTCACACAGTTTATGATTGACTTTTATTTATTCTTCTGATCTAAACGGGGACTGTTCATCAAGGATAATCCACAGAGTTGACCTGTTATTTTGATGAAATTTTTCTCAAGTCAATCCAAAGGGTACCCATCATGAGTCCATTCCTCGCAATTATATCATAAGAAATGCACAGATTGTATTTTGCAAATTCTTTTGATTGTTACATCGCCTTTATAGTTAACTTGCACAACCTAACATCGTAAGAAACAACCATTTTAAGCACGTAGCTTTAAATATAGGTAGACCAACAATGGACATATAAGCGTCAAAGTTTTTTTTGACAAAAAGAGGCTTAAAATAAATTTCACGTTAATCTTGCCAAGCACATTTTACATAACACATGCGAAACATCACACTTTCACAATCATTTGAAATACACACACTTGAAATGTCTATAATTGATTATCTATACAGCATAATTCTGCACTACTATCTATATTATTCAAAGTATCACAAGTCGTATCGCTTTAAAAATTCATTATATAGATTCTGCGAGTAAAATTACTTTATATGCATAACATACATTTTTCGTTGTAAGATACGCTTATAATTTACAAATTTACAAATCACAAAACGTTGTGTACCAAACGCACTCATAGTTTTAATACTCAGTTAATTGGAATACATAACAGCACCAGTAAGTCAATAATACACATGCATATTTTTTGTAGCCTCATCATAACCTGCAATATCCAATAACACAATGAAAAACATTGAACCTATCAGTTAGTTTGAGTTAGTAAGTTAAGCATGATGATGAGTAGTGTTGCCTACTTTATCAGAATATGAGCATGAGTTATTTATTGTTTATAGTAAGAATTATTGTTTGTATCTACTTATATGACTGAGATATTTTGACTAATTGTACGCAATAGTTTTTTAATGATACTCAAAAAAAATTCCTTTCTATACACTATTTTTATCCTTATAGTTGCTAGAAATTGCAGTTAGTTAGAAAGCTGTGCAACTGTCGTTCAGTGCATAACTCAGCTCAGCCTCAGCCATATACATATTATAACGTGACACAAAAGGACTCAGGCAGGTATTTGGTGATGGTGGTGGTGATGATGATAAAAGCTCAGAACGTGATCGTCTACATTTCTTGACACATATTTGCCGATAATTAATTATTTTAATCTTACATAGCCGTAAACATTTTCAGTATAAAAAGGAGATGACGAATGTACTCTACTGTATCATTCTCTATTCCCTACACTAAACATAATAATAATATGTAACAAGTTCGTTTCACGGGTAGTGTTGAATGAACCGGAGACGTTGAGTTGGAGGTTGAGTATGTCGCTTAACGAGTTTATTTTTAGCGGAGGACTAGCTGTCGATTTCATAAATTTCTTCATGACCGTGGCCGTGACCTTGCGCCGCCTCCAGTGCACCAAGGGCTTCAAGTATCGCTTCACTTTTCTCCTTGCTGCTGTCAAACTGGCCTTTATTTATCTATATCTACACCATCCTCAACATCTACACAAGATCATAACGAGGCAAACTCCAAGCTACAAACCCACTAAGATCACTCAATGCCAGCATTTCCAATCTAATAACAAACCATGCAACTCACCACCAAGCAAAATTTCTCCATACTCACATTCGAAAATACATAACATAACCCCCAGATTTTGCTGAATAAACACTCAACTATCATGACATAACCGCGCGACTGTAATATACGCTAGATGTCTGAATAAGCTAAATCAAAGGCTTTTGGCCCTTGGGGTCATCTACAATAAACACAGAGCCTAAATTGGAGATTGTTAGCCTCAATACAATTCCAAATTGCCTAAAACTGACAAGCGGTATCACATTAAACCATGGACGCTGCGCGAGAGCACACAGCCCCACCCACGCTCAGCCCAGGCGAGTTGCAGGGAGCCATCTGGCAACACCAATCCCTCATCAATACCTCAGCTAATGAGTCTAAATAAAAAGTGCACATGACGGGTAAAGACCGGCAAGTATATCATCAAGAACTTCTCGAGACTGCGAAATCAGCTCTCCACAATGTCCAACATAACTGTCACCCACTGAACTGGGCCTCGCACACAGTCAATCCAGGCAGTATTCCGGATATGAACTTTAACGTGCAACAATTGGCCAATGTAAAAATTGCAAAGAGGGCTGCTAGAACGTAGATAACGCCTGTAACTAGCACCGCAGATATCTGAGTACGGAAGATGCCGAATAAACCGACAAAAATGGCGGAGCCCAACAGAATCAGACAAACCATTGCACATGCTATTGCCAGGTTTTGCATTCCTGCAATTACACAATAAAAGAGTTTTCTCTCATCATATTGTCAACTTTGCAAGCGGTTTCTCTAAGTAACCTGTACTACTATAATAAACGATATCGTTTTATAAGTTCTTGCTACATTATATGCTGTCACACGACAAAAAGCTTTTCAAAGCTTATTACGTCATGTCATACTTATTGGAAAGTTAACAAGTCGAGATTGCATTGGATTAGTGGAGATGTCCTTTTCAAGGAAAAGTGGAACTTTTCAACTCAGCAAACACTTATCAGGACCACCGTGAATCAGATAAAAAGCCATGAACAAAATTAAGAACCAAGAGGGAAAGACTGGAAAGAGTAAACTTTTTTTATCGTTATAAAACTCTGCTAAAAAATACAGCCAGCAAAGCAAGCCAAGCAAACCACGAGATAAGTTAAAAATGACTACTATCATCTAATTGTAAGAAAATGTCAGGAAAGTTTGCCAGGTAATAAATGTAAGTAGGTAGAAAACCAACAAAGTTTTCTTGCCAAGAAGCATGACTGAAATTTGGTTGGATTGTTGTAGCGTGATGCGTGCCATGAATTCATGCTTCGAGCAAGGTGTGCCTCCACCATAGAATCTATGTAAATATATAGATAATGTTTGGCCACGTGTTTACACTGAAAGAACTATGCTCCCTCAAATCAACCTTTCTGCTAGCTTACTATCCCATTGTCTGCTGCTCAAATTTTGAGTGAAAAGAAGAGTGATCTCAAAGTCATGATAAAGTCTCATACATTAATAGTCTTCTTGAATGTTGTCTTATAACAGTTCCATCTAACCTATCATATCGGTAGAGTGCAAAAGTTCAGAGAAAAAGTGCAAAAAATTGAATGACTAAAACAAATTTCTTTCTTGAATCCCAAGACTCTTTCAAAAACTAAAACTTCTCCTCTAGAGCAAGCTACTATAATACATACGTAATGTATATATAAGCACGCAGATATCGCTTCTTCGGAGAAGGACACATTTTTTAGTCTTTTATATTTTCTAATGTTATTCTTCACTGGCACTAGGAAAGTATATCGAGTGGCTAGATATTCTCTTGGAACTTATTCATAATGTATGAATAAAAAGAAGAATCTCAGTTCAGTTCTGCGAAGATAAAGCTCACACACGTTCACTTAATGCTACGTGAGTGTGCCATACCATGCCATAATATTATTTTGTACTTTTCATAAGTTCTCATATTAAGATTTCATTGGAATTATGCATGATCGCTGCTAGCTTTTTCACATGAATTAGAAATGTGTTGCCCTCAGCCTCCTGTCTCCTACTTTCTAAGAAAAAGAGTTTAATATAGTGAGATGGAAAACAGCCGGGGAAAAAGCGAGATAATTAGAGACAACAAAACGGCATGTACTTTTATAAGGCTACTTTAACTGTAGATGCCTTGCAAAATGGTTTAAGGGTACATATATGAAAAACAACCACTACTCCTCACATAACCGCACACATCCTCTCCATCTTTTTATCCTATTCTTGAAGCTGGAAAGAGGTTTGGGATGAACCAAATAAAGAGGAAAGGAAGCACGAAAGTCTTTGGCATGTCATGCATGCACACATGCCACAACAACTTTTCTCGTTTTCTCTCTTGCTCTCTTCTACTCACATGTTCCCTCTCTCCCCCACGTTTTTTACCTTTCGTTTCGTACTACATGTATCTCAAGTCATGAATTATTCATCATCACATCACATTCACACAACCTCTATTTTCTTTCCCAATCCTCCCACCTTTTTTTTACCTTGCCCATCTTCCTGTTTAAAAAAATATACTCCAAAGACGAATCTCATTTACATTTTTTGTCTTTCTTTATATCGTCTTCTTTGAGTCGTGCAAACCTCGACTTTTTGAGTATCTGCTTTCTTCGACCATCCGGAGACATGCGATGATTGTAACGAGTCACCAACTACCATCATCTTCATCATCGGCCTTTGAGAGTGAGGTGAAATGAACTTGCCCCTGAAACTTTTTTTCGGGTTTAGACGTGAAGATAGAAAAACTTTGACTAGATTTAGTTATTATGGGCAATAAAGGAGAGGGCGGAGAAAAGTTTTTATGGGAAGAGTAACGAGGGTAAACAAGCTCTAGCCAACAAAAAGATACAGAGCTCATCACACCAAGGCCAATTTATTCAAAACCACAAAAAAAAACTCTTTCCATTTCTTCCCTAGGTCTACCATACTACTACTATACATCCCATTGCTTCCTTGGGGCATCCTTCAGAGAAGGTAACCAATAATAATAATACGAGGACAAAAATGTGGTTGTTAGAAAAAAGTTTTAAAAAATGGTACTTTTCCAAAAAAATGTGACTGAGTAGGTAATGCACTGTAATTCATGAGATCCCCATTTTTGACAATAAGGAACACCCCAGCAAGGACGGAAAGCGCAAGTTGTGCACCATCAATATGAGATGATGTGGCAGTTTTTGGCTAGGTGTGTGTGGAGGAAAAAATATCTCGAGTTTTTCTATCTTTTGCCAAAAACATCGGGTATCCTCTATTCCTACTAGATTGTTAGCGGACACTAAATTTTTTCAAGGGGTAAGATCCCAGGTGGGTATTTTGTCCTGTCACTGTGTCAACATTTATCAAATTGTATATATAACGTTGTGTCGACTAAAAGAAGGGTGTAGTTTACAAACCTTACACTGTCGCTTGTTCTGTGGCAATGTTCACAAAAGCCAAGGAAGGGAAAAGTATAATAGTTGGGGTTAGCAGCTTCAGTTTACTGGAACGAAGGACAAAAACGTCTAAATGACAGTCCTTGCCCAGCGTACCATTTTGCAAGCAAAAAAATTCAAGTATTACATACACTGTGTCGAATGCACTTTTTTAAAAATCCTAACAGTTCAGATGGAAGTATTAATGTAAATAGCGTGAATGAATCAGGGAGTTTCACGTTTTAATTAATTTGACTACTGCATTTTTATTAATTGCATTCTGATATTATGCTCGGGAATACTTTACAACCTCGACTTGCTAATTTGTACACTGAAAACAGACTGACTATGCGATAAACTCGAAGCGAAATTCCAACTTAGGGAGACAGAGAGGGAACGGCAATGTAATGTTAAACCATAGCTTTTCTTTCAGATCATCTTTTCTAGTTGATAAAAAAGAAATGTGTGGCACATGGATGGAACCAGCATCCAGCACTTTTCTCTCGTGGAGCGAGATCGTGAATTATCCAAAATTGTACTCAACGCTACATAATAAATTCATGCAAGTGAGCTGACTATAACAGACGGCTAAGCAAAAGGTACATGGCAGAGAAAAAAGGGAACACGACATCACAGCTAGTTGCTTCTTCTTTCCCGTCTTTGCCATGACCAAAGAAAGAAGAAAGGAAAGAATGTGGAAGAGAGCCGATCTCCACTCTTCCATTAATTTCTATTCTCGAAGGCAACCAACCAAACCTGAAGTGGAAAAGAAAAGAGAGTCACTTTTTTACTTACGAAATTGCCATGCTGCTCGAGCATCTGTTGGTTTTTGCGATTCCGGAGTCAAGTGGTCCATACATCTAGGACTTTTATAGCCGGCCTGGCTCAGCTTGTCAAATTCATACTCTGTACATAAAAGAACAATACAAAAATTTTCATCAATAAAATAGATAATTTCATATCCATTACGAATTCTTATGTCAAAGTCAATCCACATTTAGTAAAAGAAATTCTTCTTTCAGCAAAAGAAGAACGATATAAATGAATACGCCTTGTACATGTACATTTGTATAAAAACACAATTTAGTCATTTCACTTTTCAACACATTTGAAGTATACAACATTATATAGTTCATTATATCCTTTAATTATCATTTCATCATGATGGAAGTCTCATTAATCAGCATCAAGAGCATCTCTCTTACAGCATTATTGCAAAGTTTCTTTAACAAAAATTTCTTTCCATTTACTATTCACTTTTTCAGTTTTATATCCTTCATTCAAACTACAATGGATTCAAAAGAGACGAAAAAGAGGAAAAACATTTTATCCCTTTTAAAGGAAACAACATGTCAGAAAAATATTATGGTAGCTAACTTTATTTTACAATTTTCTTTTTGATACTATGTACTTCCTCCAGCCATCATCATTGCCATTTGATAAATTTTACTCTTATCCTTCGCCCAAATCAGACGTGGACATTCATCTCAAGCATAATGGTATGCAAACAAAAGAGCAAAGTAAAATCTACATTTATTTAGTTCATCCAGACTCTTTTGCAGCAATGTGAGTTTATTTCATTTAATCTATTTTCATTGTTTCAATAGAACGTAATTGTAAGGGCATTGTGATACGTACTATATCACTACCATACCCTGATAGTTTGCAGTAAAAGTTTAAAAGTTGTTATGACTTGTCTATCCGTCGTCCTCGTTGGTTTCTTTTCCTTTTCATTACGTTTATTAGACTTTGAAAAAAGAAGCCACTTTTTCTCTCTCTCGTTTTATTCAAAAATATATTTATTTATATGACAAGCGAGCCGTAGTAAAAACTTGTCTTCATGTCTATAGAAGATTTCGTAAAGAAGAAAGTAAAGTGAAAGCAAGAAAATAACTAGAGAGAGAACATTATTTAGTTAAAGTGGAAGGAGATGCTTTTATTTTCCTTTCGCAGTCTAATATATACGAACGGAAAGGCAGAGAGAGAGTGAAGAGCGAGGTTGTGGAAGAACGAGAACGGTTTAACATTGAACAACCAACTTCTACTACTATGTCATATATGGTAAAAGTGGTTCGTGTGGCTTTCCTGTTTCCCTTATTTTACATTTTCACTTTTAGTTGTCACTTTGAGTATGCACGGGATAAGGTTGATATGAAAAGGAGGAAATGGAATGGATGCAAGGGAAACCGTAGTGAAAGTGGTTGGAAAGACATGATATAAAATATATGCACAACATACTTTATTTAGTATTTAGTGTATGTATCTCCTCCCTTACGTTTAGATAGATGAAAAAAACTGAAACCAAAAAAAGGGGAATCAAGATAGGTAACAAACGCAGGATATGAATGCTGTTGCCTTATTATTATATTGGCTCAGCACATAAACCCAAGGAAGCTTGCAAAAATGTGGGCAGCATGTAATATAATATCATATGTACGTACTCTGAAATAAAAGAGAAAACTATTTCAACTCTTTTCGAAGCCGTGCAAGTGTGGGAGGTAAAACAGGCACGAAAAAGTGTTTATTTGCCATAAACTGTCTTGTCCTTGTTTTTACAAAAACAGTCTTGAGCAAGGACCTTGCTGCAAAGTATTTAGGGAGGAGGTTTGCCTTTCACAACCGTTTTTTCACACAAACGTATTAGATTTCTTTGAAATAAACATCAACATCGTCCTGTTTATCGATTTGAATTTAAATACATCGACTGAATCAACAGAGACGATTGTTATAATACAACAAACTTATGTTACAGAACAACTTAGAATGGGCAGAGATGCAATTTTTTTTGAGGGAATGAAAAAAGATAGAGATAGAGTCCATTATTATTCCAATTTACTTGACACTCAAGCTGGGCATTGAGCCAAAAAAACAGCTTCACTGAAGGAGAAAAAATAAGATGATCATCCCAAATGAAACACACTTTACTTTCTACTACGGATGGAGAAAAAACAGCATTTCCTTTGTAGATTTTTCCTTTTCCTGTAAGAAAACTGAAAGTTTTTGCTTAACACAAAAAAATTCTATCATGTCATTGTCAGTAACAAAAAAAGCTACAGGTTGTGCTATTCTTCTGTACCAACCAAACCTACATGACCATCATAATGCTTATAATATTTATTCCAATAACGTACTGCCAGTCCATTTGAATCATAGAAAAAATGGGAATGCGTCTTTATTTCTATTGATGATAATATCGGCGTCTATCAATATGGATCAAGAACGGAAAGTGAGAGTAGTCACATATGTTGAATCGCACAAATACAAAATTAGAATGCAGGAAATAAAAGCAACAAGCAATTTCTTTGGCATACAAACATTATCACATACTCTCATATTATATTATAGAAGAGAGAGAGCTCAAGAAACCTGGAAGAAGGTGTCGTAGTATGAATTGCGTGCTTGGAATTTCTATTCGATGTATCGAAACTGGATAATATACTGTTGATTGACTAGACTAGAGAATGGAAATAAGCACGCGAGCGAGGAGGGCAACAAACAAGGAACGAAAATGAAAAATGGGTTGTGAATATTTTATGAGCCAGATCTGATGGGACTCTAAGGTATAGTTGTAAATTATGTGATTATGCGTTTTGATACTAATTTTAGAAGGGTTTTTACTAATATTATACCTTCAAGGTCAATACACGATATCCAAACGCCGGAATTAATGGGGAACAAGTAGACGAGCTCATTGTCGCCTGGTCGCTCATACGTGATTAGTGGAAGACGCCCATCAAGCAGCCACTGGACAGCCCGACTCCGATTCCCATCTGCCACAATCTCACTCACTCTCTCAGAGTCATACGCCATTTGCTCCCAGAATCTTGTTGTAAGGGCCACTGACAGCATCACGGTTGCCACCGCTGTCACGACCACTGTCGCCCCCAAAAATATCACACTTGGTTGGCACATCACCTCTATACATTTTCGTTTCACTATTTTGTTCTGCTGAGGTCGACTTGCTTGGAGGGCGGAGGAGGAAGTGCCACGACTGCCCCCCAATAAACCGCCACCACATGCTCCGTATGCTCCAGCACCACTTGATGTTGTGGGCCGATTATTGTTATGAAGACTATTCATTTTCTTTTATTTTCTCCCCTCAGAGATGATGCTCAATCAAAAGCACTTCACGCCCTCGCCCACTTTTTACTTTCTTTTTACAATTCGTAGAATTTTTAGCACTTCACTAAATAGACTATCATTGATTTGGCGTTGAGTGGTGGGGTGGAAAAGACAATGGTGCTTTACCAACCAATGAAATATGGAGCATGACCGACAGAAGTAAATGGCTATTATTATTATTATTATTATTATGCCGTCGATGGTGATGATGAAGGAGTGAGCGGTCACTAATTTATTAGATTCGCCTCCACTACTTTCTAAACGATGTATAGTGAGATATCGAATCCTGAATAATTTAGCAACAGCAATGTGCGTTATTTACAACCTGAAGCCGTACTCAATTAAAAATACTGCTTTTTGCCCCTTGTTTTTTTTATACAGAACGAAAAATTCACTATTATGCTCGTTCACTTTTTCTCTTCTATCGCTCTTCTATGTGCATACCGTAAGGCAAGGCCACACTAAAGCATTAAACCCAAGAAAAAATCACTTGCGAGTCTTTCGCTTTTGCGAGTGTGTTTGAGGTGCTTCCACCGACAAAACTGAGAATTGAGCTGGTATTTACCTAGCAAAAATGTAGGAGAAAAGTTTTTTTTTCTTCTCTCTGGTACATGTGCATAAAGAAGGATGGTTGGAAAATGTTACTGGATGTGTGGTGTGCTCACTCACTCACTCTCTCTCTCTCTCTCGGCTAATATTATGTGGAGCAGAAAAGGAAAAGTGCAAGTCGATATATAACGGTAGTTGGTGGTAGTGGTGGAAAAGACTGAGCTCCCAGGTGGTTTCACTTGGTATGGCAGAAGCAGCAGTAGTTTTAGTAGCACTACACACAGCACCGCTTTCACTTCTTGTATATTATCAACTTTATACTGGTGTTGTTCACTGAAAAAAATAGCACACAATGTAGAAAGGATAATAGATGAAAGGGAGGACGATACGATGCTACGGCTTTACAGATAGTGCTCCGCACACAAAGGAAAAGCAGGTTAGCTACTAGAAAAAGACACAAGAGTTTTACTTCTCAACTCTCCTCTGTTATATACCTATGCCTTGCCACTTCCGGATATTGTGCTAGCTAACTCGAGTGCAAAGAAAATGCTGCTCATTCGCTGATATGATAGTTGTCCAAACGGAGGCTTTTGCTACTCAAAATGTAACACTGCTTTATTGTACCTTTACATTTAAAGTGTGTAAGGAATGTAACAAAAATTACACTTTCATTCCCATTGCGTTCAATGCGAAAGAAAATGAATGAGAGTCATTATCGGTTTCGTGGGTGGATCTTGAGTTAGTTTGGGTCATACTAGAATAATATACTTTTACAAACTCAACTGAATTAATGTCCAACTCCAATGGGAAGTTCCTGATTAGAAAATTGGAGCCATGTCATCAATTACTAATAATTATTAGCATAGTGGAGTCATAAGGCCTTACTAGCTATAAAGGTAATACATTTTTAGGAAATATGCTGCTATTATTATCCTCATGTCTCATTGGACATTTAATCAGTACTTGACAAATTCCTATTAACTTTTTTCATTCGAAATGCCAATCCTGCTGCTGTTTCACATGTCACGTTATTCATAATAATACTAATAAAACTCTGACCATTTTTATCAAGTAACAATCTGTTCCCCACAGAGAAATAATATGGATTGGGAAACGTCTGTGAAAATTCTTTACATGAAGATGCCCTACAAAACAAAGCAAGGAAGCACTTCAATAACAGGAAAAATTGTACAGCTCGGGTTGTGTACAATAACGCTCAATACTTCTACTACTACTCATGTACTCACGATCAGCACTCACTACACTCAAAAAAAGTTGATTCCATGTGTTGTTCTCTTTTGTGCCTGTGGCCCAACTTTTTTTTTTGGAAAAACTTTGCTTTCTTTATTTTCCAGAGAGAATGATCCTACATGAAAACGCTGCTGGGCTGGGAAATAGCATTACTCTGAAAGAAAAGCTTCGCAATTTCTGTTCTCCTTTCAACAATCTCACTCTAGGATTCTGAATGGATCATTTTTGTCATGTATATCTGCTTGCTACACTGCTTCTCTTTCTCAGTCACTATGCCCTTTTTGCTGAATCTACATAAAAGCTTGGTGGATGGATAGACGTCGACGTTCCATCCCTGCTCCTTCTCTAGTAGTAGTCCACTCTGGACAATCTAACCAAAGTAACGTTGAATGTAGTACTTTGGAAGAAAAGTGCTTTGTGTGTCCTATCCTTTTGCCTAGAACTAGTTGAAGCACTCCTACTACTCTCCCCTACTTAGCTCCTTCTCTTTCTTGAATTTCAAGTGTCCTGTTCAACTCTGTCCTCACTTTACTTTCCCTTCTTTGGGAGAGAAAAAGAAGCTTTGAATGTTTGCTACTCCAATGGTGATGTTCCATTCACAAAGAGAAGAGTCCCTGTGGAATAGCTCAAGTTCTTACAAGTACTAGCACAGAGCTGATATAATATGTCTTCTATTCTATGCTCTAGTTTAGCAAATCAACATTTTCACATACATATTATCAAGATGAGCACGTACGTGCATGCATTTTCTCTAAATCACCAAGTATACTAACTGATGGTTGTATAGCCAAACATAGTTGCGCTCCTGTTGCTGGATATTGAATTGCATGAGGTTGAGCAGGCTCTTTCTAAAATTCAGAATGACATTTTAGAACGAGCTTATAGGACATTCGACGAGTAGTTATTACACGATCTCAAGTTGGCTGGAGGAAAAACATATCTCCAGCTCTGAAAGACACAAAGCAAGCTGGCAAATGGGTGCGTACCAAAACCTTGTCCAAGAATGACGGATAGTAAAGAGTAAAACAGCAAACATGTTGTGTGGGCTATGTCATTTGTCTCCTTGTATTCAATATTTTTGGGATTACACACTCTATCTTTTAGTAATAGCAGCATACACAAAGTAAAAGAAAGACTGCGTCTGTTTATGTTGCTCTCCAAAACTACAATCTATCCCCTCAAGTGCTTTTTATGGTCTGCGCTCGACAACACATCCACTTTCAAAGAATTATTTGGAAAGGCCTATTAATTTAATGTCATTCATTCTAGGTCAGACCAGAACTAGTTATTTTAAGAGCATTAAAATCAAATCCACAAGAATAAAATACATTTTGAGAGATCAATCACAATATCTTTTTGTATTATATATTACATGCGGATGAGATTCATCATCAGTCAGCAGCAGCAGAGGGAAACTTTTCTCAAGAAAACTCCAACGACTACTTCATTAGACTTTTGTGGCTCCCATTAACTTGCATACCATGAAGAGCTCTTCATTTCATAGTCCTATAGTCGTAAGCTAAAGTTAAAGTCAAGTGAGTGAAGAGCATTATTTGTTCAAAAAATATAGACTCATTTTAGTGCACATTCTCTATATCTATGTACAAATGGGGTATATATATACTTTCTTTGGTAGATGCACGACAAGCACGTACAAAACTCCAGAATCGTGTAATTTATGACATGCAAAAAAACTAAAACGGGAAGAAACATGTTGTTCACTGACTACTTTACTGCACAGTAATTAAGTTGTCTCTTGTTTTTCGTTTTTTGGTATTTTCTGATATGGGAACTTTCCTCCCTTTTGTAGCATTAAGGTCTTTCTTTATGTAAGACTTCCTGCCTCTCTTGTGCTAAAAAGCAATAACAACAGGCCATAAATTTTGTTCATTTTTCAAGGTTTCTCATTTTCCTATCCTACACCAATGCTTGTCATTCACTTTCTGAGAGACATGTGGTTATACGAGTCGTAAAGTCTCATGACTCAAAACTAAAATATTGTAATGATGGCCCGACCTTAAATAACATGCTACTCTTATGAATAAGGTATCTTATACACCATGTGCGATTTCACTGGGGAGCAATTTTGAATGCTACAATGTTTTCTGATGAGCCTTTCTCCGTTTTTGATATGCACAAGTGGTAGAACATGACATTCAACACTTTAGCAGCCTTAGATTTTTTATTGATAGAGAAGGAAAAAAATTTCTTCCTTCCCTACCATTTGCTCAGACGGAGCATCCTAAAAGGAGGATTTGAATATTCAGTATATTCTATATGATGAGGACTATTTTCACTGGCATTACTTAACCTTGTAATCTTTTGATTGTCACTGCCAGTTTCCCCCCACTAACCTTGGAATCCCATAAAAATTCATGAGTTTTAGTGTAGCATGATGTAACATGGAAAAAATTAGTTTGGTCTCGGTCCCATTATAACCATACAGAGCCTCTTCTTATTCCGTCTGCCCATGACAGGATTTCATTTTGTTCTTGGCAGAGTCATACATCACAAAAGAACAAATATTCGTTCTCTTGCAATGCTAGTCATGCATTCAAGGGAAAACATCATTTCACACTTTACTTTTTGACAGTGTTGCACAGGCACAAGTTTGTACCATGCTTGAATGCTAATAAGGAAGGGAAAGCTTTGGTCTTTTCGGAGATCTTGTTCCACAAAGTGAACCTGAACATAATAAGTATACTATTAAATCAATCTACTATTGTTACAGTTTTCCAGGAAAACTTGTTCAAGATTTACAAAGATTCTCAACAAATTGACATGACACAAGAAGTAAATAAATACTAAACTTGATGAAATTCTTGGAAATGCAGCTCAAAATTTGCTAAAAACCCTGCTGTTCTTGAGTTTGCGAGAAGCTATACAGAAGAAAAAAAGTAAGAGAGTGGGTCTATTGATCGAACAATTATCATTAGCGTAAATCTTTGAGCTTAGGAAGAAAGGCTTGATTTTCTGGTGCAAATTAGTTAAAAAGAAAAAGGAGAATGTGAAGATTGTGAAGAAGTATGCATGAAAAAAATACTTTTGTTTCTTGTTCAAATTTACGTTTTAATGAGCTGGCTATGAGCACTCTTACTCAGTGAAAATTTTGTAGAGCAGCTAATTTACAGCTGGGGAAGACATCATTACGTGTAAAAATAATACTAGTGGATTATATGTTATTAAATTGCTGTCTAATGCCTCTATGTGAGCTATATAGTAGTGTTGCATATTCCATCCAAGATGAAAAGAAAGGAGCAAAAACGGTAAACGAGGATTCATCTCAATCGCACCAATTATTTCCACTTTTATGACCACATTTTCACGCCAATAAAGATGGCAAGGAATTAGCACGTTCCAGGGAAACGACGACCTTATACCGATAGCCTTCAACCTTTTGAATTTTTTGTTCTCATGTATTAGGCATCAGCTTTGGTAGCTTTCTAGTTACTAGTTAAAAAGCTAGGAGAGATAAGCCTAGAATGACCTCAACATTTGGGCTTCCAGGCACAAAAGTACATCTATAACCTAGTAAGTAAGAAAAGAAGCAATTTGGGAAAAAGAGAGAGAGAGAGTGATGTGATGAAGAAGGGAACCAGTTGGTGATATACTTTCACCCTACATGTAACCCTATTTGCAATCCTATTTAGCCCCTATGAAGACATGTATTCCTTCATACCATCAAGTCCTCTACTAATGCCACATGAAACTGTTGGTCTTCCTACTTGTTTCCTTTACTGCTCTGCTTTTCTCTATAGCACGTAAAATTTATCCAAGACAAGAGAAGAAGAAAAAAATCATTTCCGCCATTCCTGGACGCATGTTCGAGGCAGATCAAACTGGAGAAATGGTGCAGTGTGTGGATGTGTGTTAGTTGGTACTATGCTAACTTTTCTTGTAATAACATTAGCAGCAAGAAGGAAAACGCATGTAGTTTTTGTATAGAATGGGTAGAACAACGTGTGTGTAACAAATTGGAAGAGGGCGTAGGAGCGAAGAGCTCAAGATCACAGCCAATTTTGTTGAAATAACAGCTACGGTGAAATGGGCCATGTGGTAATTTTATTTAATGTTCTCGCCTTCATTCATTCATTCAACAACAACAACACGCATACATGGACAGACTTTTAGAAAAAGGAGAAGAAGAGAGCACACACAACAGCGGCCCAGCTACCAGGAACAAGAAAGAAATACGTCGCAAGAAGAAAATACAAGTGGAGAAGCGTTGCATGCATGAATGACTTTCTCTTCCACATTTTCCTCCATGAATACTTATATTGTGTGTGTGTGAGTGTGCACTAGGAAAGAAAATGAGGCTATCCATCTGGAACTAAAAATCTTATCCTCAAGAATAATAATCAATAGAGTGTACTTTTAACATCTATATTCTAGTAAAGAATGAAAAATGTTGCGAAACTGTAATATTGGATGTATTTCGATGGTTTGGAAAAATTTAGGTACACACTGTACACCCATCACGTAGTGCTATGTACAGAAGACAGACGTCCACATTCAACTTTACAAGTCGCTGGTTTGATGCTTATCACGTTGCGCGCTTGGACTTGAGTTCTTTCTAAAAAGAAATTCCTATTTTCATTTTGACAATCACACTGTATGATGACGGGGGATGATGATGATGATGGGAAAGTGTTTCGCCCAATTTTCTCTTGCTTTCTCTTTTTGCAACAAAATCAGAGAACGAACGAAGCAAACGGAACGGACGTCTGATTGTGACAGCATCGCACACAGGGCAACAAAGGTGTCTTTCCCAAATGTGCATTTCCGTATATAACTAAATTGAGGATAGCAGCATATCACCATCATCATGCAGAGCTGTCTGTATCATCTCTCATGGATTCGCCACATCACAATAAATCTATCTTGATTTCTCCCGTCTCATCTCGTTCACCTCCCATCTCTATAATGATTCTGGTCATAGCCATACACAGACATTCACTAAAATAACAGCTAGCTACTCCATACAGGACATACATTGCTGAAGCAAACTATCCATTTTCCCCTTGGTTTTCGTTTAACATTTTTGACTCTGCGTTTGGTGGTGGTGGCGGATGGAATATGCTATTACTGGAAAAACATAATCTGTGCATGTCACGTACATCTATTTGAATTGGGAAACGAGTATACAACAGCATTCTAGTCTGGTTTGCGTATGCCTCCTTTTGAAAAATAATATCTCATGTGAGATTCAATTGGGTACATAGATTTCTTCCTCTCCTTTTTTCTCTTGGCATATCGCCATCAAATCAGCCACATGTAATATTTATATTTATTGAGCATGTTATGATTTCCTAATTTCATTCGGGATCGTATCCCAATTTTTCTTGAGCAGCATGGAGTCTCAATAAACCCCACTGTGATGGTGTGAAAATGTACCTTTAGGTAGTATAGGATGTAATTCTTATGTAATCTGAGCATATTATGAGAATCATACGCATTAATTGTATGGCACACTAGGCAAACCTATAAAATCACGCAAGACACATGCGAATATTATATAATGGTCAAGGGTTGAGATAATATACATATATTAAGCCACCGACCGCTCGACCAGTTGGACAAGAAACTTTTTATGTATACCTAAAATAATGTAAGTCCGACCTGATTTTGAATATTTGATCTTGGACGGACCAACAAAAAGTGGTTTCCATAATGTAACTTAAATGCATATATTATAATAATAATAATAATAGCAGTGTTTATGCTTTAGCCATTGCAATCACTATAAAACTGAAGAATGAGGAGAACAGATTGATACGATCCTATGTATTTTAATCTGTACGCTACTACTACGCTCAGTTTGCACTACGAAGCGGAAATGGAAGCCTTATACTATCGCTCTCCTCCTAAACTTACTCAAGGGAGGAGTCGAAATGAAAAGCAATTCATTTTAGATTTCTTGAGCAGGGAATGAATGGGCGAAAATGATGAATGATCTCTGGTCCGGCCGGATACATTTATTTGCTGAAACAAACCAACAACGGAACTTTAGTATCAGCTTCAAGGTACGATTTTCCAACGCCTAAATCTACATTTGTGCTGCGGAGAAGGTGTGGTGGTTACTGGTCTGTGCTTTCTCCTCAACCGTAGTGCTCTGCCAAGACCAAACATTTCTTTCACTTCCCTACATTTTGGAACGGATCTCCCAAAACTTTCATTCTGAAAATACCATACGCCATGCAATTCTCTGGAATCAGCCCACCAATAATACATACATATAGAGTATAGAATAGTTTCATCTCATTCATGAATTTGCTTTAAATTTTGTCATCTTCACTCTCTCTATTTCAAAATGTGCATAGCATATATAGTTTTTACAAGCATACTAATATATAAAACTATTCACATGTTCATTTCATTCATAATCTTTGCTCACATCAGTAAATACATCGCCTCGCATTTTTTGTATGCACACAAGCCACGGCACAGAAGATGAACCAAGAGAAGTATACCTTACCTACCGCAGCGACGCACTATGTAGAAAGCTGGCGCAGATTGCCTCATTCGGAAACCTCGAAAGGCAAACGCATGTCTTTCTACCTGCTTTTTCTCAAAGCATAAACACGTGCATGTAAACTTCTTTCTTGACGTGACAAATGTTTAAATCTTTTCTGTTATTGTTAGTTATGGTTTAATTTTTGTTCAAAAGGTTGTCAATTGTCGACAAAGCTTTAGTTTGGAAAGGCTTCCTGTTTGTGATTTGGAGGTAAGGTATCTTTCATGAATGAATAATCGGGTTCTGCTGTGCTTTTAACTGGTTCGTAATGTTCATTTTGACGTATTGTTTGTTGTTTTCAGTTGTCAAAAATACTGGACGTGAGTCAAAATGGAAACGTTTAAGAAGACGTATGTAGCTCCATTCCAAAAGTCATCAGTGCCCATACCTCCTGACACCCTTTATTGGAAAAAGTTCACTCCGCCGATACTCCTTAAAGAGGTGAATTTAGTGGACTACATTGATGTAAGCCCCATTGAGCCCCACTTTGTTGCTGTCACCTGCTCCTCCAGAGTCCAACTGTATCACCCAATCACCCGCATGATCCACAAGAATTACAACAGATTCAAGGAAGCAGCTTACGGTGGTGTCTTCAGAAACGATGGGAAACTCCTCCTGGCTGGAAGCGATGAGTGTGCTGTGAAATTATTTGAAGTGACGTCAAAAAACCTTCTTCGTGTGTTTAAAGGTCATCAGCGTGCGGTGCATAGGTGCGCCTTTCTTCCCACGGATAATCAAATTGTGAGTTTTTCTGATGACAAAGCAGTAATACAATGGGACGTACCGACGGAAAGGATAATACATAAATATGAGGGACATTCAGACTACGTACGTAGTGGCGCTGTGGTAGAGTCCAACCCGAACCTAATCATTTCCGGTTCTTATGATCAAACGGTCAAGCTGTGGGACAAGAGAGCAGAAGATAGCAAGGAAATGATAAGTGTTCATCATGGAAGTCCAGTGGAGTCGGTCCTAATGTCTCCAAGTGGGTCACTTCTCTTTACTGCTGGACTTACGGAAATCCGTGTTTGGGATTGTTTAGCGGGAGGACGACTCCTGACCAAAATTTCTCAGCACCACAAAACCATAACTTGTCTCAGGTTCGCCACAAACTCAAAGAGACTCTTGTCTGCCTCTTTGGATAGACACGTTAAGGTGTACGACATGAACACATTTGAAGTGGTGCATACGTATGATTACTCCTCCCCCATTTTGAGTATGGGTATCACACCAAATGACAAGACGCTCATCGTTGGTATGACTGATGGAATCATTGCAATATCAAGAAAGGAGGAAGAGTCAACATCACAAGACGGAGAATTGAATGACCAGACTGGACATCCTGAATCTGAGAGGAGGAGAAGAAGAGGCAAAAAGATGTACTCTGATTATGCCATTACAGATGCAGGCGTGAAAGAGGTTGAGTATTCGTCAGGAAAAAGATATGATACATATCTTCGAAAATTCCGATATTCCAAGGCACTCGATGAAGTTCTGTCTGATTATTACTACAACCAGCACCCTGCTGCAACTGTTGCTGTACTCCAGGAGCTGATTAGACGTGATGGATTGAAAACTGCGTTAGCTGGCAGACAGGAGCGTCAACTGATTCGTGTGCTCAGGTTTCTTGTAAAGCATTTAAGGAGGCAAAGATTTATGAGGATACTTCTCATAGTGGCGCATACACTTTGTGATATGTACGCCAAAGAAGTTGGACAAGATCCTGCAGTAGATCACTTGTTTCTCAGATTGTATGACGAGATTAATGGGGAAGTCACCTATATGACGGAGCTTCTAGAGCTGCAAGGATCGCTGGATATGATTGTTGCTGGTGCAGATCTAGCGAAAGACGTAGGAGCTCACTCCAATTCTGTCGTAAATGCCGTTCCTGTCATTATTACAAATACGGCTTCTAAAACCTTAGCATCATCCTCATCATCAGCGACCACAAGACTGGAGCCCTCAGAAAAAGCAATGGAAGCAGTAATTGTCAAACTTAAATCATAACTTATGCAGTGTCTTGAAAAGTTTAAGTTAACCAATTTAAATGCTATATTTTGTAAATTAATATTAATGGAGCGAGTAAAAGTAGCAATTTATATACAATGCAATCGTTCACATTTTACTTGTTCATATGCATAGATGAAATGTTGTGCACAATGTTAAAAAGCAAAGAGTTTCACAGAAAGTGGTATTCCATGATTTTTTTATGCCTACTATGGCCAAGACAAAAAAAGGTACCGTACACCATCATCATTCCTATCAGTTCCCGTAAGCTAGCACTTTGCATTAAACTTATAATGTATCCTTAAAATATAAAGTCCATATATATATTATGTAGATGTGAAAGTGAGTTACAAAAGTTGAGGTACTTTCAGTTTTCAAGCTATTTTGTTCTTCTTCAAAAGCACTTAAAAACATTTGCTAGCATTGCGTAATTTAGGTTTGTTTCATGCACAAATGAGTATCCGCTTTAATCTCAATTTCATACTTCCTCAACCCATCTTTCACAACGCATAAAAATGAAAAGAGTTGAGTGAAACCTGTGTGAAATGCTTTTACTCCAGAGGACCCGGCGGATGTATGTATTACGCAGTTTCATAAAATTCCCTTCAACAACTTTATGTTTTTAAGCATTAGTTTCATTTGTTTTAACGATATTATATATAGCTTATAGGAAACTTAATTTTAGAGTGTACTATAGCATGCACACAGGACATAAATTATACCCGGAATATGTGAAGGTTGTTGGTTGATAGCAGACAAGATAAACAGCTAAAGGTCAGTAGCGTGAGCATTTTGGTATTTATTTAGGGGAAAGCATTTTCTCATAAACAACAGTTGGAACAGCCAAAGGTAAGCACAGTAGGGTTTGATTTAAATCTGTAGTAAAAACAAAGCTACGTTTACTTTAGTACCATGGCCTTGATTCCAAGTTTTATTAAAACCTTTTCACCAAGCGAAAGCTGGAGAAAATCCTTCAAGTCTTAATTTACCCCAAAAACTCATATAGGGAATGCCATGTAATCTTGAGCACTGCAGGCCGAGTGTAAGTGTATGTAGTTTTGGTTTTTGTCTCACGAATTACCTTACCCAGCAAAAAAAAGTGACTTCAGACTTCAATTTTCAGGTTTTTTTTTCAGTACTAGGTTGACAGTATGACATAACTTTTCCTGCTTTTGGGTTGTCCCTCAGGATCCATTCCACCGTTTCTTGGTACTCTACATACTTCTACTACTACTTTCCCTTTGTTGTTTCGTTTACGCTAAAAAGTTCACTTTTCCTAAAGTGGCAACATATGCTCTGCTATGTAAGCATGCATACGATCTCATTTTTACCTTTATATGAGCTGGCTCTTTCACTAAGAACGGAATGACTTGTGTTTAGACATTCACTAGTCAAAATCCTACCAATTTCATAAAACTTTTAGCGAGACGGCAGAAAATGCTCCTGGTTCTTCTAAGAGATTCTGTTTTTTATGCACACAATACAAAAATGTGTACATTACATGGTTCCAAGCGTGTTTCTCTTAAAAGTCTGGGATGCGCAACAACCTCACGTTTTGCGTCATGATTGTTTTTTTCTATGCCTGTTTCGCCTTTACTACACTTATGTTTCGAATCTATTCCCTAATGTAAACTCAGTGGTGCCACAGACGTAAATATATGCACTTGCCATTACAATGACTACTTTCCACCATTATCTTTATATTGTGGATCAGAATAATAATATCCTTTAGTTTTGCAAACCTACTTACGGGGTGGATTGGGAAATCCTGGAATTCCTTCTACATAGATACTTTTACGTAGATATGGTATGTATGCGAATCTATTCATTCGCCTTGCTTCCTATTCTCGATCTCGATAGATAGTGGAGACAATTTGTCTGGGAGGAACGAGGAGGAGAAAACGAGAAGGGAAATAATGAGAAGCAGCAAAACGAATGATTGCTTCATATTAAATTATAGTAAAAAACAAATAGATAGTGCTGCTTGGTTGGTTCTTAAGGGTAAATATGGTAGGTTGATGTGATCTTCTTTGTAACGCATGATGTAGTGCATCAATACAATCTCCAACTTTCATCCTTCCATTTTCTTCCTCTTTTAGGTTTAGCTATACATACGGATTATCATCGGAACTCATATATCATAATAGCTTTTTATTACAATGATATTTTCCAGAGAGCACATCATGGGTATTGGGTCTAGAGAGAGAGAGAGGAAAGTCCAGACTAGTCCAGAGACTTTTTCATTGAATTCCATTAGTGTGATATCTCTCTCGCACTGCTTCACTTGCATTCATTCGACACAAACTAAAACAACAAGGCAAAGCCATTCCATTTGTACTTATCTTCTTTCCTGTCATGCCATAAGTCAGCCCACATGAAAATTGATGTAGATTGTGGTAGTGTACGTGTACAATATGGATCTTGAGATGATCATTATCTCTTTCGGAAGGAAAAAACAATGCTGACGTATGTGGTCCTTTTCATAAGAGAGTACTTTCACTGTGCTACTGCTTGCTCCAGCAAAACTCCTATAATCTCAGTCATACATATTATATCTTGGCTTTTACAGAGACAATAAACGTCCTCAACTATGTGGTGGCATTGTCTGCCCCACCTACTCTTTTTACTGTCGTTTGACTATCTTTCATTGTTCATCTTTTAAAAGGGGATTTACAACTATAAGATAGAAGCATAGACGGTTTGCTTCATGCAAACTTTGCAAGTTTGCTCATTATGTTCAGGTCATGTCATTTTAATAGAGCAAAGATTAGCAAGGAGCAGGGGTTTTCAGAGATCTTTTATTATGTAATGATGTTATTGCTGTTCATACTTCCTTATCTTAATGGCTCAAACTTTCAGTTTTCCTTTATATAGTGTAATGGAGTCTCCATCTGCAGAAAAAAATATCTGTTGGTTCTATGAACACTTGTAAGACTCTTAGGTGGAGAGCATCAGACCTGCTTATAAGTAATATCGTGTTTATGAAAACCGAATAGGGTACAAGCGTTATAACATGGAAAGTATGATTTAAGTGTGATATACCAAATCCGTAATATATGAGAAGCTATTTTTACCGTTGAAAACGAGTTTACTTTATAAATCTTTTTATTATTATAAATACAACTTAATACAACCTTCATTACCTCTGCACCCTTAACTGTTTTGATATGTAAAACCCATGGCTAATTACATTGTCCGTATTATGTAAATACATGCTTTACAATGCTTGCTTAATTTCTTAAATAAATATTAGTAGTCATTATTTTTTTCAACATGGCTTAACTCATACTATCACATGTGGCACATGCATTTAATGACCTTAAAATCGATTAAATTAAGGAAACTATATATAACAAGAGCTCATCAAAAAGCCACCTTCGCTATATCCAGAGATTTTTGAAAATCAAAGGTCTCGGAAATTCTATCCACCAGTCTTCTATCCAGTCTATTAAAATACGAAGTCATTCTTCCATGTCTCTTTTGTTTACCACCGATTGAATCCAACATATTTGTCTTGACAATGGTACGAACGGCTCCACAACTTTCCCAGTCAACCCCGTTTGCACCAATAGCTCGATCACAATACTGTCCTATTTCATCATTGACTCCATCAATTTCAGTCCATTTGTCCACCTCCACATCACTTTCCAACACAAGCTCCCTCAACAGTCCATTCAAGTTTCCCATCTCTTCACTCTTGGTTTGCTGAAGGCCTAGAGAGAGTCGAGTGAAGAAACAATTGCGCATTCCAGAATAATTCCAATTCAATTTAGTTTCCTCCACGTCTCCAAATACATTCACGTTTCTATTGGGTAGAGAAGATGATAAACGTGATATCCAATCTAGATCGCTGAAAAGCTCTAGTCCGTCAGCTAATCGCTCGAGCTGTTTTATACACCGCTTGTTCCGAGCTGACTTTGTCAAATTAACTTCGTCTTCTTCATTTCCCTTGAAATTTTGACTATCACTGCGGTCCTCATTACATTGCCGTGGGAAGTTAAGATCCACCAGGTGAGGTAAAAATGGCGTAGAGTATAAATGAATGTCGTGATTAGATAAGCATGTTTTATTGTCTGCGAATGGACTGTTGGAAGTAGTAAGTACCAGCTGAAGCTGGTTGATGCTCTGCCTAATATCACAGCCACAATGACGAACAATTGAGTCAAGCCATTTGCCAATTTGATTATAGTCTGACATTTGCTTTCCACTGCCATTAGATAACAAAATGGGTTTCAAAACCCTGTCCACAATATCTTTGGGTTTTGGAAGCGTGAAAGAAATACGAAGTGGATCTTTGCGGTCTAATTTCGAGTCTATCAAACAGTAGACAGGAAGGCACGAGGTCATCACGATTGGGCGAACGGCTGTTGTAATCAGTTGAGCTACTGCAGAACAGAATCCTTCATCTTCTTCAGGATGCAGCAAGTCAATGTCTTTAAACAACAGCAAACAGTTTTGAGATGATTTTAATCGATGACTAAGAACAGCTTCTTCCACTCTCTGAAGAACTTCTTTGCCCGGACGTCGAGTCGAAAAGTTAACCTCTACAACCTAGTTAGTACATAAATAAATGAGTGAATAAATAAATAAAAGTCTCCTCCTACAGTACTAGATTAATTTGAATGAATTTAAAATTTAAAATCTCAAAGCCATTATGCTTACCACAAAACCATAATGTTTGGCGAGTACATACACTGCAGCAGTTTTCCCACATCCACTTGGACCTGTGAGTAAAACACTCTTCTTCTTCATTTCACTTTCGTCTTCATCACTGGTCACAAAATCCGAGTCTGAAGAATTTCCACGCTTCTTTTTTCGTTCATGCTTACGGCTAGTACCACCATCATCCTTGATGTCCATTTTCCAGCGCTTCAACCAATTGGTAAATGTTTCCAACGCAGTCTTGTCAACTACCAGATTTCTTACGTTAGTTACTTTGAGCCGATCTATCCAAGGGCTACTTTCCTTTTGCGAGTTGTTATCATCTTCGTCTTGACTGCTGAATATACCAGATGAATTAGTGTCCTGAGAACTGATTGTGATGGGATTTTCCTCGCAGCAAAGGCCAATTGGCAAACTTTTCTTGTCTTTGGATATAAACTTAAAATGTGAGAGTGGTTCCCGAAATGTAACCACATCAGAATCTTCATTCTCCAAATCCGGCCTTGACTTGTACTTGATTTGACAAAACACTGATTTGTCATTGTTAGAATTTTCTTTCGTAACTTCAGGGTTCGCCGTTGTTGTATGAGTTGTCTTAGGAAAGAATCCCATATTTACCAAGAATTCATCCTGGTCACGTCTTTTTTCCACGGTCTGTCGAGCCTTATCCACAACGTCTGGTACTCCAGAATGAAGAAACGCCAACGTTGCTGCGTCCAAAGTTTTCCGCTTATTGGAAATAACAGTGCTTGATTTATCATCTGCCTGAGATTTTGCATTACTGTCCAAGGATTTTGGTCTTGATTTTAAGACATTAATAACATCAGGCACCCCCGAACGCAAAAACGCTTCTGTTTCCGGATCCAACTTGACCTTTTTCTTGCCATTTTTATCCTTTGCAGCAACAACTGATCCATTACTTGACAAAGTTGCTTGTTTCTTTCGGGAGCCAGTGCGAGTTCGTTTCCGGCTTGTTTGCTCAAAGTCATCTTCATCCGATGAAATGCTGACCTCTTGATCTCCGTTCCAAGCTTGACGAGCTTTGCTGGCGCAAGCTCGTGTTGGTCGACTTCTTCCACTGCATGTACTATTAGTATCAGCTTTAGATTCTTTCGAGTCCCCGTTGTCAGATGGTTTGAAGTAGTCGAGTAGGGACTTCTTCGGGGACGTTTTCGTTGCCATTTTATGTTTGACTACAAAGATACAGGAATAAGAAATACCAACTTTTAGAATATGACTAAACACCATAATAGTAATTTTTTGTAGTATTAATTAGTGTATACTTACATATTGACCAAATCAACTCCTTATCAGGAAGGCATTCCAAAATACTACAGAAAACACGTCAAAATCTTGAATCAATCGCCAGAACAGCCAAAATATTTACACAGCTTTTAACAAACCACCTCGGGAGATAAATGAGGTTATGATAATAATGGTCATTGTTTCACAGAACTAAATTTACCTGATCACTACCAGATTCTCTGTCAAGAACAAGAACGTTCGTTAGGCGCCTTTTACTCATAAGGATGTTTTGTATGTACACAGAACTTTTCACAAAAAATATCCCTTACAAACAATATCGTATTGCCCACATCCACATGTATTAAAGTGGTGCCAGCCACTCTTATAAGAATCACTTTGTCTGTAAACTTTTACGTTCCACGTACGTAATTTAAGTACATTTCTCAATGTGTCGTAGCAAAATCTCACATCTCCCCCCATTTCAAACCGCGCATCTTAAATATACCATTATCGTTTGTGGAAAACTACAAAGTAGGGCGAAATGGAGAAGGATACCAATAACTGAGGAGGATACGCGATAACTGAGTTTAATTAGAGATAGTTAAAGTGGATTAGCGATACTTGAGAATGATTACAGTTAGACAAGGAGGTTATATAATTGATGAGGTTAAGTGATAGTAGTGTAACAATTAAATCGGGATCTGATGGCGGATACTTAACCGTCTTCCTACTTTACTGTGATTATATTTTGCTGTTGGTAAAAATACGTTCCTTTTCTTGTTTAAATCACTTTCGTGTCGTGTTATCCTTTCCCGTCAATTCAACAAGCGAGTCTTGAAAAATTGCAACGTTTTGCGGATATATCTTAGTTGTTCCAATATTTATTCCAAATTACATTATTGTAAGTTTTGCATCCCTAATGCTTTATACATTCTGGTGCACACCACTTCTTTTCCACCCGTGCTTCGCCGGGTTTATTTCCAACATGTCATTTGTCCTGTAAAGTACATTCGTGAAGTTAGTTTCCTTCCTCGTAATTTGTGGATAGTATGTTGTACAGTCTCACCGGTTAAAGTACATAATCCAGTGACCACAAAAACATCTAAAGGTACAGCTGTTTCCAATTAAAATTTGACATTTAAGAAGAACGGAATAATCTGGTGACAAAGCATTTTGTTATCTAACTGCATCCCAAGAAGATATTGAAAATTGACCTTATAATGTTTTAATCAACATTCAATTTATCTTAGATCCTAACCCCTGGCCATTAACATAATTCGAGATAAGATGACGTTATTGAAAATTGTATCAGCAAGTAGTAGACGTTTTCTGACTTTTGGAACTGGAAATTTGCAAAAGTACATTTCGGACAGTAGCTGCAATGTTTGTGCTACATTTGGTGGATCAATAACGCAAGATAAACTATTCATTAAGGGCTGGAGCCGACAGTTTCACACTTCACCTCGTGTAGAAGACAGCTTCAAGATTCAGGACGAGCAAGACTTTAACAATAGAGTACTAAAGAACCAAAAACCTGTAGTTGTCCAGTTTCATGCAAGGTGAGTGAGCATTATTTCAGTATTAAAATAATTTGTAGTAGTCGTAAAGCGTATAATGATCAAAAATATTCAATCTGACAGTTGGTGCGGGCCATGTAAGATGCTATCTCCGCGTATGGAAAAAGCAGTCGCACTGACAAAGGATGCAGTAGACCTAGCTCAAGTCGATATTGATGATAACCCTGAACTGGTGAGTAGTTTTACTTATCTTAATATTGCAATTAATTGTCTAATGTATATTTTGTGTTAAAAAACCAACTCTACTCGTTCTCTTTCTTCGTAGGCAATGTCATATTCTGTCGGTGCTGTACCAGCGGTAATGGCTGTGAAGGATGGGAAAGTAGTTGATAAGTTTGTCGGCTTGAAGGATGAAGACCAACTTGATTCTTTTATAGCAAAGTTGGTGAAATGCTAGTCAGTCATACTTAATACTTGTGATGATGGTAGATTTTAATCTCTTAATCGTGATACAAAATCAAATCGTTCAATGTATGTACTTGTATTTTCGAAAGAAATATTAGCTCCCATCACTCTCTAAATCCGCACATCTATCTCGTGTCAATTTCTTTATTCCCGATATTTAGTTCATTATATAATACATATACATATATATTATGCATGTACTGGGAACAATGTTGAATACCCCGTAAAGAACAAATATTGTGTCTTACACCCTAAAGTACGTGACAATAAATTATAAGTGGTGTAGGAAATTGTTTCTTATAGTTAAATTACTATTTCTAAACATGTAATCTCCAGTAAGTCCGTAATACAAACCTTTCATGCGCATTTTATTGCTTTTGTTATGCGAAACTGTCTACTGTCTAGTTTTTGGTCAACATAAATATTTTTAAAACGGTTTGGTTTGGTTGGACAACACATATTATGTGGCAATTAATTATTATGAATATTGACTATTAAAATGCATAGCACGTAACACTTTGAAGTAAAACCTTTGCGAATAATCGAGTTAGGATTCGAGAAAACCTAGTAAATGGTTCCGTTTTTTTACACAGTGAAATATGTTTCCAGTCTTGAGCATAGCCTAGCCTACAGATAGTTTAAACTACAATAACTCGAAATAATACATATTTCAATATAGAGCAAGCACCATGATGAAACCGAACTGAGTAAACCAACTAATTCTGGAAAAGTTTCCTTAATTCGAATTCCTATCCGCAGTTTCGTCCACCACGTATGGCCGCACAGCGGACAATAAGGTAGAAACTATGATTTCTTGAGTAGCGTCTCAATCTGAAATATAAATAAATCAAAGGTTTTAAATACATTGCACTTTAGTACGTCACTGTTTACCAAACGAAACGTTTAAATGCCATGTGTTTCGAAGCAGAACGAAATGTTCAACAATAATTTTAGTTACCTGAGCCTTATACATTTCTTTGACATCTTCTAAATCCATCCGAAGCTCATCTGCTTCTTCGACCTTCTCTCCATACATCTGAAATGAAAGTTGCGTTATAATAAAATTGTCATACCATCAGTATGAAGAAGAAGAAAAATTTCTATTAAAGCCTACCTGAAGAACAGCGTTGTAATTTTTATTTAATTCCTCAAGTCGTTGTTCCATCTCATTCATGCGATCCATTTCCAGTGTAATTTGCTGGTTTTGCATAGTTAAATTGGCAATTTCCTCGTTTAGCTGTTTTCTAATCTTTTCATTTTTACCAAGTTCTTCCTGAAACGCGATAGCTTCCCCTTCCCTCAGTCTCAATTGATTTTGTAAACTCTCAATAAGGCCAGCGGATGAGAAGGACTCGAAGAAAGATTTTGGAGTAACGCTACGATTATTATTTCCACCCGTCATCATTACACCATTTTGATCGAATACTTCATCCAAATATGAGGCTTCTGAAGTTATGGAATGTTCGCTTGGGGATTGGTCTCTAGAACGAGGTGAGTTATCATTCCGCATATTTTGATGACCCGTTGCTGTATGATTGCTACTGCTCGCTGTTGTGGACATTGAGTTTGATCTTTGATGTTGCGAATGACCTTGTGAGTTATTAGCTCGATTTAACTGGCCTATTTGGGTCTGACTTTTTCTCCTTTCTATTTCAAAGCTAGATCTCTCCGTTTTCAACTCATTAGACAATACATCGTTCTCATTTGACAGTCGTTCGACTTCGCCAGTCAACCGTTCCACAGTTTTTTCTAGCTTTTGACAACGTGCCGTCTTGTCGTCCAACCTTTTATTAAATGCTTCTTCTTTTTGTTGGAAAAGGGCTTGAAGGCTCCTATTTTGTGATTCAAGTTCTTCAATTCGCAACTCTAAAGTGGAATGGTGAGATTGTAATTGAATTTGCGAATCCTTTGACGATTTTTCACGGTCTACGGCTGCTCTCAGTTTCAGTTCTAAATCGTTAATTGTGGACTGAAGAACTTGTTCTCTCCTATCACTTTGGAATTGCTGTTGTTTCAATTCGCCTTGCAACTTTTCAATTTCCATTGAAAGGGGCATTGTGGCATCAGCGACTTCTGAGGAAATGTCTGCAAGTCGAGTCTCTAAGATGTGTATTTTTTGAGTTAGTTGTGAGATCTGAACCTTTAGTTCTGCTTCACGGGAATGATGACTGCTTTGAGAAGAGTTAAGGACACTTCGTAAGTGGTCTACTTCTTTCTGGAGTCCCTCCGTTCTCGTGATCAGCTCTGCCTTTTCACGAGTTAGTCTGTCTACCTCTGCAGATTCTCGTTGTACGGAGGAAATCACATTTTTCAATTCTAATATCTCTCTATAAAGTAAAATGAACATATTATTAAATTTATAATAATCTCAACTCAACCTCACATTCCATTAGTACCACTAAAGATAAATTTCTTACATTGAAGCATTTTCAACCGTCGCTTTCATGCTGTCCGCATTATCTCTAGCATCTTCTAACCCTGAAGTTAACTCCTCAACCTTGAGTTCCAACTTTCGTCGTTCCTGATTCAACTTGGAAATAGTTTCGTTCTGACTCTGTTCAATTCCTTCCTTGCTAATAAAGGTTTTCATAAGTTTTTCCAATTCTAAATTTTTTGTTGCAATCTCACTTCTCAGTCCCTTGATTACTCCTTCAGTCTCCTTTTCCTTGGCTCTTAATTTTTTAATTACTTGTCCAAGCTCAAACTGTTTCATGGACAATTTTTCTCCCTCCTCACGAAGCTGCTGAACTTCTTGGTCTTTTTCTGCAAGAATGTCTGCTACTTCTGTAGTAACAAGGTTGGACAGTGTTGTTGGATCTACTGACGATGATGACATGCTAACCGATTCTTCAAGTTCAGTCTGAATTTCACATTCCTTGAATTCCATTCTGTCAGTTTGCGTTTCTCGATGATTGCTTGCAACAGTATCTTGCTCTCCTATTATTTTTGGTGGAGAAATTGCGGACGGAGCACCATGAGTTGCAGAGCATGAGGAGTAGTCTGAGGGGATCACTTCAATATCGGAGGATGAAGATGATGATGCACCTTTCTTATGCTTGGAGAATATTGCCTCTGCGGCAGGAACAGTTTTTGCAATGGGCGACTGAGGAATTTCTCCTTCTACGTCGTGACCTCCTTCCGAAGATCCTGTGCTGCCAGTTCCAGAAGCAGAACCTCGTGAATTCGGAGTGGATTCCCTACCCGATACAACAACGATGCTGCTGCTGCGACTACTTTCCGGTTGTAAACTTCCTCCTGCACACCCACTAGAAACCATCTCAAAATTTGGTGAAACTCGGGCTGAACTGGGTGGCGTAACATCGTCCGTTTCTCTTGGACTCGACAGTCGACTAGAAATAATAAGTTTTGATGATATGGAAGATTGATGAGGAGCTGGTGGTGAAGATGATAATGGTATTAAGGGTGGTTCGAATTGCTCATGTTGTTCATGGCTATCTTCGTCTGGTGTAGCATTGTCAGACACTTGTTCCAACTGTAACTGCTCACTATTATGTTCAGTTGTTGTTCTAGGAGATATGGACAACTCGCAAAACGTTGATGGCACTCCATGATCAGAGTTTTGTTGCTCATCATCTTTATTTCTTCTCGATGTTGCATCTACCTTAATATTCTCATCGGTCACATATTTGTCTTCAATTTCTGGAATCGTCTCATGCTGTTGTTCTCCATACTCGACCAAGCATGAGTCCGTTGCTGATGTCCAGTCCCATCCATCGGAGAGGGATGATTCTACCACAGTATTTCCACTTGATGAAGATATCACATTTTCATTGGCTGCAGTTGATACAACTTGTTCTGTGTTTTCAAGCACACTGCTACTACTACAAACCACATTTAAATCTACTTCCTGTAACAACTCTATATTACTTCTCTCTACTACATCTTGTTCAGAGTGACAAGTCGAAGTCGTCACACCGGGAAATTCTTGATGTTCTAACACGGATTCACGAGCAAAGTCCAAAATAATTTCAGTAGCACTGCTATTACTTAATTCCGCTGAATGAGAGGGAAAAGTGTCGGATCGTGTTATAATATCCTCACGCGTACAAATGGAAGGAACCGGATCTACTAAAGGTGTACTTGCAGTGTCATCTAATATTTGAACCAAGTCACCAAGATGATTATCCGATGAGTGAAACACTGTATCACTTAAAGAACGTATGTGCTTACTAGCGCTGCTACTACTACTACATTTGGTGATTTCGTTAGTTCTACTACTCTCTTGGTCAGTATCATCGGAAGGAACTAAAGTTACAGGAACATCACTAAATACGCCACGATTTACAGATTCGGATGACGATAAATACGGAGAGGTAGGCTGTTCACTGTCAAAGGGCAAGGCTTCAACTACAGAGGTTCTCTTTGGGGGAGTAGAAATGGCACTAGCATCATTGGAAACACTACTTGAAATGTCCAAACTGTTTTGCCCTTCCGAAGGCATGGAGTTGGAGGAAACCCCTGCGACACCCCATGAGGCGAAGAACTCTGATGCCATATCTATAAGACAGAATACACTAATTATTGTCAACTAAACTAAAGACTAAATCGTTATTCCTGCTACTTTTTACATTGTTTACCAGTGACAGCTGTGCCGACTGCGGCAGCAGAATTATTTCTTCCTCCATTCGGATTACCACTCCCATCCCCACCTTCTTCTTTTATATCTAAAGCCTTGTCAATTGTCTTTTGTGCCTCTTTTAAAGCAGTCTTGGCAAAACTTGCCAAGTTTGTCGACTGAAACCAACTCATTTTCAACGACAAGGAGATGTGCGCTGCGTGTAACGGTAGACCATAATGATTTCCTCTATGCTGCGGACCTTGAAGATACCTTGCTTGAGTGTCGAAACTATCAGATTGGACAGTTGTTAATGGCTAACCATGCGGAGTGTTGAATTGATTGGTGAGTACCTGAAATTGAACAAAATAGTCCCAAACATGATAAATATGCAGATAAAGCATAAACTTTTGTAATGATCAGTATGTAATATTTCATAATTAGTATAAAAGTCTTAACGCTTACGACAGAAAAAAATCTGTATAGGTTTTTAATAGAATAGCTTGATTATAGATGAGATGACACCAGAATAGCGACAAGGATACTGCACTGTTAGTCCAACATCCGATAAATATGAATAGAAATGAGAATACGCTGAAAAGGACAACCTGTTGATAACTTTACATGAAACATATTTAACTACAAAATGAAATATTGCAAAAAGTCAAAAGTGTTGACATTAGCACAATTTTTGCTTATATCTGCAGATCAGCTCTAGCTGATATTTCTTTTGAAGGCAAATCTTAAAATTATTGGGTTGGAACTTCTTGTGTACATATATTTACATCTGATGTGTACATTTTTGGATTTCGAGCCACCCAAGTTGTTCATTGGTTCTTCAGCAATCGCAGATCAGTTCACATTTCACACGTTTATTGTGCCTTCTAAAATTAGCTTTTCCATTTCTCTTTTGTATCTTTATGTATCCCTAAATGCACATTTTGTCCTTCATCCCATTTCTTGAAACTAAAATATCGGATATCTCATCCATCCGCAACTCTAGGTGCAAATGAAACAGACTTGGCTTGCATATCATGCATAAGTATGTAAACAAACATCTAAACCCTTTCTCCTCGTGCATCCTTACTCCACAGCCTGAATTTTAACCTTATCATCATCATCAGATCAGCATGGCATATGGAAAGAAGTTTTGGATGAACATGTCCAGTTGCAGTTGTGCAAGCAAGAAGTAAAAGTAACCGCATTTATCAGCTGCTAAGAGCTCCGTTCGCCCTTCAAGTTTAAATAGGTGCTAGTTGTCTCGAAGTCGAACGAATTTTATTCCAGTTTTAGTTTTACAAATAACTTCGGAAAAAGTCAGTTTTGTATACAAATTATTGTTTCCGGTTTAGTCAGGTTTCTCAAAAATAAGCAATAATAGAATCAGACTGGTAGTAATTAAAGCAAGCTGGGCTCAAGGTCACAGATCTTTTCAAGTTTTGTTTGCAATTTCAGGTCAGGTTTTTGTTAGGTAATTCATCAATTCCCGGAGTACATCGATTTTGGCTGTAGAATAACATTTTATCAAGAATTGATTTAGATTTAGAGGAATATTATGGAGTAGATACAAAAATCTTATTTTTCCACTGCTTTATATAGGCTTTAGCTCTTTTCTTGTAAGTCTCTTTGTTACATGTATTGTTCGGTTGCTCTTGTTTGGAATGGAAATGCAATGCCCGTCAAGTAAAGCATTGTCCATGCGTTGCTGCTGGGCTCTGAAAAGATGGAATTGGATTTTGTGTAGGGGAGATACGCACAATACCAAGTGGACTCTATGCAAGAAAATTCGCTGTGGTCCGTTGAGTGTGCTCCAGTGGCGCAATTGGTTAGCGCACGGTACTTATAATCAGTATTTGTGCTTGAGTAATGCCGGGGTTGTGAGTTCGAGCCTCACCTGGAGCATCTAACTTTTTGCCGACACTTTTCATTCGTAGACAAACTTTTTGTGCGGTTTCCATATTTCTTCCATATAAAATGACTCTTTACTTAAGTTAAATCCACGATGGGAAGAAAGATAAGGACGGAAACGGAACTACACTTTCTTTGCTTGTCGGCAAGCAGTAGTCTCCAAGTACCCCAACGATATGTCTTTGTCTTTAGAAAGAAAGTCTATAGGAGCATGAGGCATGAATGAATGAATCCTATATATTTCTCTTTGTGACATTTTGCCCGTATGCATGTTATACAGAAGGAAACAGAGACTTTGACATGGTTATATGAATGTTTAATTTAACCTGTTAGTAAAATGTACTAAAGTTCATGCCCATTTACTTTCACGTTTTCGTACAGAAAAACTTGCAAACTTCTGGCTAAAATTATTTTAACATGTCAATAATCACAATATGAAAAGAACCTTTTGTCAGGTATTTATATAATGATTTGATGCTTGCTCGCAATGCTGTAATGAAAACGCTTGGACGCTTCCTGACTAGTACTTTCTTTCTACGTATGATACATAATGGTGAGGTGAATGATCATACTAATCTTACTCCAACGGGTCCAACTCACCCGAGCCGAATTTCAATAAAAAGCCATAAAGATGAATAAATAAATTCAAGGAACCAAGTGCAATGTTCTACACTTTAATGTCATTATAAATATATATAAAATTTATTGACGTCATATAGTTAGTTATAACTTTCATTTAATTGCGATTCAAATAGTGTGGTACTACGACTTATATTATACTTTCACATCTCATAGATGATTTAGCAAAATTCTTACCAGCCGGCGTGTCCAGCACTAACCAGCCCCTTATAATCTAGTTCATGGCATCATTCATGTAATAGTTTTGTAAAATCGATTAAGTCACTTTGATTTTAAGCTGCATCTTTTAGTTTTAATACGTTTTACGCTTCTGTGTCCATGTGTTGGTTTAAGCTATCCTGATCCTATCCTTCCAATTTTAGCATTATTTAAATAAATACTACGCACGCAATAGTAAGTTTGTTTGTCAAACTTAATTCTGATATAAATTTCTAAGTTAAATAAACGATGATACATTAACTTTAGCAGGCACTTGTCGGTAATAGAAAAAGTCCTATAACAAGAAGTATAAAAATGATACAAATGATTTTGATTCTACAACATTCTACAAACCATTGTTTGTGTTAGATATTAAAATTCGTTCAAAATATTCTTTCTTCCATCATCACAAGGTAGCAGCATAATTGTATATCATTCAACGGCATCACTATTAATACCATGTAAGTTTGTATAAAAAGGATTTGAACATTTAAAAAATAAATTAGTCTTTGATTTATTAGTTTAAGGCCGTTTGTGGTGCTATGGCTTGATTTACTCATTAGGAATCTGGATAGGAAGAAAAATGGAATGAATGCATTAATTATTATATAATCCTGCTTCCGTAGATAAAAAAAATCAATGTCAATCGTAAATGGAATTGCTTCAGCTTACCTACCTTGACACTATTTATCACAATTTTACTTCAGTCCCATGCTTTTCATCATTTGCTCATAGACCGTCCACGACATGGCAGCAATCAGAGTTCGTCGAATCATTCTGGGTAGTAAACCTTTGAAATAACCTTGCGCACCATACTTCTGGTAATAGATAAAAAACAAAATAAATGATTCAGCTTATGAAGGTGACCGGAAAGTCATAAAGAATAATTAATAGTAATGCGTTATCTCCAAGCTTGAACTTGTGTAAATTACCTTGTAAACATAAGCAACTACTTGTGGCACCGACTGAAATTTATCAGGATACAGTTGCATTTTTGTCTTGATAACGTCAGCAGGCTGGGTAATTAAGGATGCTGCTACACCAGCGACGACTCCACACGAAAATCGAACGTATGGACCAAACGTTGTTGACTCAATCCACTCCCTTGGAACGCTTTTCTTTGTAGACGTGTACATGAGAAGGTATAATCCAGAAAATGGTGCATCTCTTAACAATGTCGGCAAAAGACCACATGTAAGACCTCTAACACCTTCTTTACGGTAGATACTGAACAATGCCTCACGAATACTGCCATAATGGTACACGGTACTCTATAATAAATAAGAAAAATTACATTCATTAATCAAATCGGCAAGGTTGATTTCATATATAATGAATTGATTATATTATTATAAGATGATGTCATGCTCATCATAGCAGTTGTCTTGAACCCAAAAAGCGCACTTGCACTACCCTACCCATAAATATTTTATAACTTAACATTTTCCCATTTTGGCAGACAACATTTTGATTAATGTAAAATTGAATAATCAATTAAATAGGCTGATGTCATCGTTCCAGAGTACATTCGCAGCCCCTCTCTGAAACGTGGAACATGCGCCAGCCAGCATTCTGCTAACATAATACAATGCCAACATTCAGTGGTAATAAGAGGGCAGAGGTTACGTGTGTACTAGTACTAGTGACCACGAACCGTGTATCTATCTTAAGCACTCTGCATAACCTCTTCTTATCAAAAGTAGAATTATCATTACAGAACCACACATGAATGCACCATTTCTTGAATGACAAGACAATCTATCTAACGCTTGCCTGTTGCTACTGACTGAGGCTCTCCATCCACCTAATCAGAAACAAGTTCTTCTTAATTGTCTTCGTTCAATAGACTAGCCTAGGCAAATACAATATAAATGCTTATCATACTTTACTAACTAATTCGTATCAAATTTATTATAGTCTTTACCACTTCAATATATTTTCTCAATGTATTGAATGATGTCATTTTAACGTTCAAGTTTTATAATACTAATAGATAGATTGTTGATACATGCCGCATAGCCAAACGTGCGACAAACTAACACTTTTTTTTAGTTTTGTTTTACATTGAGTGTCATATCAGAAAAGGTCGGTCACCAAGTCTAAAATCCCATTCATAATAATTGTGCATAAAACAAAATGGTGCAACCACACCACACCTATAGACACAACTGCTAAACCTATCATTCCAACTACCTTTTGCAGAATTAAGACTAACTTGAGTTGAAACAAAATTCTGCTTGAGTATGTTGTGAGATCTATTAAATACTAAGATTATATATTGAGATTATTAGAATAGCTACAATACAAACTACAATTTGATACCTTCAAAATTCTCTGATTACGCATGCAATTGTTAAATTAAGATTACGGTTAAAGTAGAAACTGATAACAATGAGGTTAACGCTAACTCACCTCAAATCTCGTCTTAATAACAGTGAAAGGGATCATCATGACCCCACTGATAGATCGGCCGGTGACTCCAAGAAGTACCGATTGAACAGCGGACGGCTCGCCATTTATATTAAATGCAAGTTTGAGACCATGAATAGAAGCGAAATAGAGACCAACTCCCGGAACACATCGAGTCAGAGACTGTGTAAAATGGAAACATTATTAATATCCAAAAATTCTAATGGATTTACATTACGGTTGCAACTAGACTTCAATCAAAGTATATATTTATAACACTTACAGGGGTCATGCCCTTCCACAAACCGAGCAACTTCTCATCTCGGACAATGTGTCCTACAACTGTAAAGAGACCATTGGAACCTGCAGTTGTAGCAGCGGTGGCACTTCGTATCGTCTGAGCACCATGTCTGTCATAAGAAGTTAACAACAAGGGTGATGATGCTGAAGGGAATATGATGGCAACGTCACTGTCGCAGTCTCATCTCATCAACATGAAATTTACAAAACTGGCATGCATATGCCAAGGATATCCACACAAACTTGTGATTAATCATATGAAAAAAGAATGTAGAATGAAACTTCTACTGTGTCTATTATACACTTACTCGTAAACTCTTGCCAGCTCTTGCCATTACCACAAGTACGCAAACCATAATAATTATTGTAAATGTTGCAAAAATTTAAAAGCTACCTGATAATTGGTGCCTGAAGTCTGGTCTTCAGAAGGTCCAGCGGTTGGAATAGGATTGTGGAACATGTTCCCGACACCGAACCAACGAGAAATGATTTGATGACCGGGTGCTTTAAGATCGTCACATCATAATTTCATTATTGTTAAATGCACATTAAAACAATAGAGGGTAAACACAATAAAGTTAGCTTACGATAGCGTGATGTTCCATATATTGGGCTAGGGATGTGACCACACCTGCTTCCTTTGATTTCGAAGTCTGATTCAAACTGTTCGATGAATTATTAATAAGTGATGGCTCTGGTTCCGGCGTGGATGGATCAAAATTATTTAGTTCTTTCACAATTAAATCTGTAGTACTATTTTGAATATCACTTGTCAATTTATCAACATTTGCAGATGTCGAAGTACAAACCAACTTTACTGATGGCTTTGATTGTGAAACATCACTAGCACTTTTCTTGTCGATATCACGTTGTTGGATCGGCAAAGAAGAAACAATTTTTAGTGTCTCTGTTGGTATAACTGTCGTTACTTGAGACGACTTATCCTTTGATAAAGACGAACTAGTAGGCACAGTGCTTGTTTGACTTGAAGGCAAGGATGGTGGACACGGTGTTACTGAAGCGGAGTAAGTATTGGACTGATCCAGCCGCTCTGTGTTCATCATCCTTTTATATGGCCAACAAACTTGGAAACTACTCCGTATTATGTCATGTCTTCGCTGTTAGTCTCTGGATTGCCTTTAACACATAATATGTACGCACGTCATTATAACAAATCTCTTTAGTTTTATGACAACTTTACGCTACGTCGCATCATACACAAATCTTCTGTTGATTCAGTTACTCCTTTTTCTTTCTTATACAAAATGGGTTATGGTATACCATACCTATATAAACACGTTCTTGCTTTTAGCCCTCTTGCTAGTCTTGATGACATGTTAGCAGTCGAGTTATTAGATGATAAGGGTCTCACATAAGGTCTTCTTTATTCCACATGCTTTTATCTCATTGATACCATCCAAAAACAACAGCAGTATTCATTCTTCCTATCTGCATTTCTTCTATTCCAGACCATTTTATAGTATAGAGATCAAGACAATGTAAATGTAACATTCTGAAAGCATTAATAATACAAATAAAAAATCATTTTAGTCTTTTCTCACTGGAGCGATTTCAAGCAACACCTCTGATTACATGAAACCAAAAAGTAGTCTAATAATCAGAGTCAGTTCTCATTCTGAGAAGGTTTTTACTTACTTAAAGTAAGTTACTTTTACTTAGTAAATGTAGCTGACGAAAAAACGATCGCGAACTAACAATTTTTTGACTGTCCAAGTCGAAAAATTTGACAAAGAAATTCACTATACACCTTCTAAATGCGTGACGGAAGGTTCATACACCGATTCATACAACTTATGTGGCATATTTTCTTATCACATATAATATATATGATTAAATTGAACTCTGGTCTTTTTGACTAATGTGTTGCCGTAGGCATGTGTTCTGTAGAGTATCAAATACAGAATTTTTATGGGTTCGGCTGGACTGTTTGCATGATGACTGCATTAACTACTTGACTGCTTTTTTGATGATTTGTTGCAGAGCTATCTGTGAGCATTAAATAGTAGATATATTACAACATATCATCAATAAAAAATAGTTGCTTCCATTAAAGTACTATAATGAAGAACATCCAGCCAGTGATTGAACCTTTTCAGATCACGATTTACGATCTATCTACTTCACAACTAAAACATGATTTTTTTGTATTGGCAATTGAACAAACTGAACTGCGACACAAGCAGGGGAGAATAGGCCAAGAGGCATCGTGTCACGACTTTTATCATTTATGGACTTGGCAGACAATCTGGAACCAGCTACTGAATGCAACATAAGCACGATACAAAAAAGCACTCGGACTTTCTACCTTGTAGCCACAGATCATAACTATAATTAACTTTTAAGGAAAATTTAAGTGTTCAATTCGAAAAACATACATTTCGCAGACAGTGACAACAAAAACCAACAAGAACGTATTATTGAAAACTTTTTTTTAAACTAACAAATAAATATCATTTGCGTCATTTTCCTTGAATGTTATAAAAGATATTCTAAACTAATAGATACAACATGCTCCCATTTACGTAATGTTAAAGTACGATTTTTTGCTGTTCCTTTGCTTCCCTGCAACTTCAGGTAAATTTGTATCCTCGACTACATCAGAAGCATTATTTTCAAGGAACTTCCAAAAGACCTAACAGAGACAGAACCGTATCAATTCTGAAAATCCAGATCACGGACAAAATTTTCATTGCAAAATCATCTAGTTAGTCGTCCAGGATATAAATTTACCTGAAGATTGGAGTCTGCGAAGGAACAGATTTTTGTGGATAAAATATTCGTGTTTCTTCTATCAGTTTGTCTATTTCTATTAATGTTATCAATCACAAACGTATATGATAACTCGCACTATGAGCTGGAAGCAAAAGACAGTTTTCTTTTTTAATATCTGCACTCTGGTTGAGTTGATGGTTTATATTCAACGCAAACATGCAGAGAGCATTCGATGCGTCGTAAAAACTTCCAACGGACGTCAGTAATTATTAATGACACCGATTGACAAGACAGACTATTGGTACCTAACGGATTGACAGTCGAAGACATTCAGGCGCCACAACCCATTTTACACTATTAGACCCTAGAACCACTCGTTCGTTTCAAATCATTAGATACATGCATAATACACATATTATTATATATTATAATGTTAATTGATAAACATCATACCGGCAAACACTGTCGACCATCAACTTGTCGGTCAGAGGTGTAATTATGTGTGATATGATCGTATCCCCGTTTCCACATCTGTAACGCAGTTCAAAAGAAATTTTCCATGATGGAACACAGTTTGGTTTGCGAAACGATAAACATAAAATATTAAACAGCATTGACTGGAGAATTCAATCTGGGTCATTCCCAGCCATAACTTAAATTCATTTCATTAGTTTGTGTAAAAGTAAAATATCAACTTACTCATCCCCTGCGCTCCTCCTACAGCATTTCAATTATGTCTATTCCACAACTTTCTCCTCTTGCAATTAATTAGCAAAACACCTAGGTAAGAATAGCTGGGTGGAACGACTGGAAAACATTAAAATCAAATGCACAAATTTCTAACAAATTAAAATCATAATCATTATGTACATCTCTTGAATGAATACAGACCTCTGGACTTTTATCCTCGTTTCCAGTTCATCATGATGGCAGCCTTGGTTTGTTGACGACGAATTCCACCCATTGTATTTATACCTGAAACCAGAACACCAAAAACAAACGCAGTAAAAACAGTACTACTATTATAGTGTAGATTTTAGCACTTCTTCTTGTATTTATTTTATGTACTTACATGTATCAGCAGCTCCTCCGGTATCCAGACGAAAATAACACAATTCCCTAATTATGTTCAAGGACATTTGCATTGAAAATGCTTTCAATCATATGATCATTTTTAAGCAAGCAAGCAAGGGCATATGCACTATGCACTATGCATGCACGTTCAATTCCTCAGAGAACAACAAACACGTGTATTTCCCTCATGATCGATATGATAGTTCGATACACACAGTAGAATATATGCTTTAGTCTTCAGTTAACATTTTCGAACAGATTGGGGTTACTTGATACATTGTTTAATTGGAAAGTTAAATTATTACTGATGGTTAAGACGATCTTTCTTTATCCGATTGGCTAATTTACAATCAAAACCAAAAACTCAAGCCCCTATAATCACTCATTGCATTAGTGATTAGGAAATTTGGGATTGGGGAAAGTTGAGACTTAACTCGTGAGATGAGAAACTTTTCAGTCATAAATTGCAAAGTATAGAGTACAATATTCCGTAACTCCAAGAGTCCCAAATATTGAAATTAGGGCAAATATGATGCGATTCAGCGTGTTGTTCATTGTCAGTATGAAATTGTTGCGCAATATTGCATCATTAGATCGGATCATTACATATTAGTCATGTGAAAACTTTTTACACTTGACTACAACACATTTCTCCAAAGAAATTTTATGAATAGGGCGATTGATGTATTGCTCGCGTTGGATTTGCAACTTGCTTGAATGTTTAACCAACGACTTCGTTGGAATGTCGGAAGTATTTTACTTCCAACACTTTCAACTTGGGTGGACAAAATGAAAATCATCGAATGATACCTCGCTAGTATGCTCTTATCAACCACACAGTTCGCAGTTCATTGGTTTTTATTTTTTATGGCTGATGATAAGGATAGTTCAAGTCGCAACGGTTATCACAGTTTTCAGAGGCGTGACTTTTTTGCCAACGTTAGATACGATGAGATGCTGCTGATTTGGTGATGCCATTTTTATAATTTAAAGTAAAAATTTAAAGTGAGTTTATATGATGAGAATGAGAGATTGATTTCATTCGATAGCCTAGTTGTCTCTCTTCTTGGAAGTTTTGCTTTACCCAAATGTCATAAACACCCATGGCATCACTCTAACTTTTATGAGTAGTTGGTTGTCCTTACTCCTTTACATTCGATGGGATGGAGGAGTCAATTTTATTCTTGACGCAGATTGGTCGTCCGATGAGGTTGGGTTCATAATTCTGGTAAAAACAATCATACAGAATGAAATTTGTTTATTCGTTTGACCGGCCACATTATCAGGATCATCTAAATGGCAAACTGAAAAACATAAAAAACAAAATGTTCCAATGTAACATTACAAATATACTTTCATGCAGTCGTAAACATCAACATTACTTACATGACACTAAATGCCGAAGATGAAAGAATCCTTTTACTAATTCAATTAATCAATGCTCCATTCCAATTTCCAATATTCCAAAAAGGCATTGGCTAAATTCATTCAGCTCGATTTCCTGATTGCGGTAAAGACATTGATGGACAAAATGGCCCGATGAAGATATTTTTTTACTCATAAATTCATAGTTAATCTAATAATAAATAATTAGTAAGGTGAAGGCCCAACTACAGCTAGAGAACACGCATGGTTAAAATTATTTGTCTTCAAACTTTGGGGTCAAGTTGGGTCGAGGATACTGTAATATTAATTTACAAGCACATTATGTCATAATAGACGACAGAAATAGCAATCATTTTTCTCTCCAAAAGCAACAATTGATGCAGTTATCAACTCATTGAAACGAATACATTATGTGGCCCGTTTCCTTTTACGGATTGCGAACGAACGAAAGTAAAAACAACGATGTCATGTTCTTTCGCCTTCCAAAACCATATTGTGACCTCTCTAAAGAAAATGAAGTAAACGAGCACAAGAAATAAAACTTTTCTCTTGTTTGAGAATTGGATGTATTCATTTTTATCATATAAGAAATACTTCTGAAATGGCAAAAATCTACAATATTTGACATTGGTCATACTGTTATATATCGTTCCATCCGATCCGATTTCAGATTACTTTTTGAAAACAAATGACAAATGTTTGCTAAATGCCATCAATATTACCAAGTTGCATCAAAATTTGCCTGTCATGTAATGATGACTATCTTAAATCTTCGATTTATAGTTTGCAGTGTAAATTACATGACCACTTGTCAATAGTCGTTCTTTCGTTACATAATCATGTATTTACCCGTAGTATTTACGGGGTTCCGTACTAAGTTCACAACTCATGCATTGCAATGTCATCTATGAGCGTAAAAACTCTTCGTTGGTGTTCAACAACTATCTTTGTCTACTCAGGAGTCAATCCAGAAGATTTACATTGGTCACTATTGAATCCTAGATTGCCCCATTCTTATTATTTTCTGTAATCTTTGTATACCCATGCATACTAGATCCTTCAGTAAAGTATATTAAAAAGAAGATCATTTGTGTTAATAGGAGGAGTATTAGCTACCACAGGCATGAATACAGAGCGGGTCCTCACAACACAAGCTATTTTCTACCTACAGTACTTTTGTATCCGTTTAATACTACTATATGGGTATACCCAAATATACAATCCGATGACAAAAGGAGAAGCGGAGCGCTTCTTAAAATTCATCATTATTATCCGGCTCGTCGTCTGTGGTCGTGCAAAAGTACTCTTATCACCACATCATCCAACTTTGCCTTACGTACGTTGTTAGGGACAGGGAGGTGGCAATAGAGCGCAAGCCCAACTTACTTACTACTTGCATGGTATAGTCACCCTCTACCGAGATGAGTTAGCTTCAGCGGCGAGTCATATTTTTTTACACTGACAGTAGATATATACGAGGAGACTGCATCCATCCACTATTATATAGACCATGAGCAGCAAAAAAGGACGGCTAACAAAATATAGCTTCAGCAGCATCAATTGCATTTTGTTAGGGTACTTTTCAGACGAGAGAGGCAGTAACGAAACGTAACCATGTTGTGTATAAATGGGTATACAGTAGCCTGCTAACCTACTGCTCTGTTCATAAAGGGCATTGGATGAGGATATTATATTTTTTGGACAAACGTTAAAGTGCTAAGGCTTTTGAATTGTACTGAAGGTTTCGTTCCGTACTTTTTTTCTCCCTTCTTCTTATTGCTTGTAAACCAACAACCAAACTTTGAGTTCTTTGGTGGGCTCGCGTTTTATATACTTTTACTAAACAATTAGCAAAAAGACCAAAAAGCAGCAGCATTGAGTTGCTTAACTATGGTCATTTTTATATGTATACTTACCCTCATCACCCAAAAAGCTTGAGAGCTTTTGATGATGATATTGATCCTGAACCTACTCAAGTAGAGTTTAAAAGTGATGTGATTTTGTACAATATAAAAAAAAAATTTGGACAAAAAGTGTTCCCTAAAACTAGCCCTAATTTCCAAACAGGAAGAAAAGCAAATGAGTTAAGTTGAATGTGATCTGATCATCATCAATATACAACATTTTCCCTATTCATTGAGAGGAATGATACATGATAACAACATATAATGTAACAGGAAGTCACATCAACAACATCATCATCATGAAAATGTGATTTTATGGAACACCATGCCCTTGGTCCTTGAGAATAGAACGGTGAGTTGAGTACACATTAAATATACACAACGATGGGATAAAGACAGTGTTATTTTTATTAGTGGAAGAAGTGGTGGTGGTAGCAAACAGGTATTTTTTTCTTGTCATTTGAGTTTATGCAACTTTCGGAACTAACCCGTGTGTAATTTGATGCAGCGGATGGGAAATTCGTAGACTTCTGATGTATTGTTTATGAACAGGAGTTTGACAATCAAAACAAAGATTACGTAACAGGAGGAGCAGTGAATATGGAAGTAGGTTAACAAACAGCTGATAAGAAAATCTCCCGCCTAGCTCCTCTCTTTAATTTGTATCATCCTTCAATCTTCCAGTTAATTTGCATTCATGAAGCTTTTTTACTTGTACGGTTTTTAATGGGAGGAGGCATATATTTGCCCACAGCTGATCATTATGTATGTGCTCTGTGACATTGACAGTAAATGAAAACACGTGTGACATGTGAGGTTGTGGAAGTTCATGAAAACCTGAGGTGCTATTTATTTATACTTTTATGATAAGCCAAGATATGATACATAATATGCATGATTTTTGAAAATAAAACAAGTTTTCACATCCGGCAAGTTCTATGATTAAGTTTAGGATGATATCAGCCATTAGTTGACAGACTACAGTTCTACAGTGGAAATTTAGTAGGATGCATGAAGGATAAATAATTTTAGTTTGATGATTTTATTTAATCTTGGAATCTTTGTTGTTGTTGCAGGTATGAGCGAGAATGGTGTGATGGATCGCCCTCGACGAACAACTCGTTCTTCTCTAGCTTCTTCGAACTCAACAACCCCGCAGACGCCTTCCACCTCTACTAATCCGTATAAGAAGCCTACATATTTTTCCAATTCAAGACAGTCTTCTGGTGGAGACACTCCCACCAGTCGAAATACTAATGGGACACCGAGCTCAGGAAGGGGTCGTCGTGGTAGGGGTCGACCTCCGGGCAGAGGAGGAACGTCCTCAAGAGGTAATCATCATCAGCCACACCATCATCATCACACGAAACCCGAGTGTATAGCTGTTCGTGTGGATGGACGCCGAAATACAGGAGGAAGTACAGCCTCCTCAGGCGGAGGTAGAAGAGGTGCTGCACATGGTGGTGGTCGTCGTTCTACTTACAATTCCCGTCATGACTATGAATATCACTATGGTTCGGACTTCGAGTCAGATCAAAATGAGACAGATCCGGATGATGAGGAGATCGAATCAGAACCTGAGTCTGATGGAGACAGTGTGTCTATAGGAGGAGGGAGAGTAGATGACAATGCCGAAAGCGATTCCGATTTTTCAGTAAGTTCGTCTCGAGTCACTTCTTCTTCTCGACTTCCAAGCCCTCCAGTTCCAATTTGGCTAGACACGGAAAAAGTGCCTGAACAACCGCTAGAACTACCAAACTCCTCTGAAGATCTTCTTTTGTCAAGAGAGCATGTGGTTAAGGCTGTGGAAATTTATGAACCTCTCCGAAGATTTAATCAACTAGTCCGCCTTACCCCAATCCGATTTGAAGATTTTTGTGGTGCTCTTGCCACGGAAGATCAAAGCTCTCTCCTGGCTGAAATTCATATTCAACTTTTGAAATGTATAATAAGAGAAGAAGACTCAAATGGCACGTTGTTTGGTCCAACCGAGGTCAAAGATTCTGTCCAAACTGTTGTCTACTTTATTGACCACATCACTTGGCCTGAAAGTCTTCGATCATATCTGGAAAGTGATGCAGGGTGGAAGGAGGTTTATGACGACCTTGTCTCTGTGGAATATCCGTTCTGCGGGCCAGCAATTCGAATTAAAATTTTAGGATGGCTAGTTGATCAATTCCTTACAACCAGTGTAGTCAGAGAGCAACTCCTCGGTGATGGAACTATCCTTCATGAAGACCATTGTAGATCATGCAACCGATTAGGAGAGTTGATTTGTTGCGAGTCATGTCCTGCCGTTTATCATTTGCAGTGCATTACCCCACCACTAAAGGATATGGCAAACCCTCCAGATGATTGGAAGTGTTCCATCTGTTCAAAACATGAGGTAAATGGAAAAATAAATGGTGTCGTTTACCTTATTATGGTAAATACAAAGTGAAAGCAAAGTTAACTAATATGCACATCTATCTTTGACTATAATAGATCCCTGGAGTAAACGATTGCACCTCAGACGTTGAAAAGATGGGGTTGTTGATTCGTCATGAAAGGTTGGGCTATGATCGCCATGGCCGAAAATATTGGTTCCTAGTCCGTCGACTTTTAGTGTAAGTAAAAAACATTGCTCGTTTTGGTTTTTGAGCTCTATCAACTCTATGATAATAGTATGTTGTAAACTTACCTTGCCTTACTTTCCTTACTTTGAATTGTAGTGAAAGTGAAGATGGCTCTGAAGTTTGGTACTATTCAACTCGGGGTCAAGTGGAGGAGCTACTTCAACGATTGGATTCGGATAATTATGAATCCGTATTGGCAGCAAATATTAAAGGGATTGAGGAAGAGATTTATCGACAAATGGATGTCACCGAAGAAGTAACAAGACTCCAAAACACTCAAAGGCGGAAAACATATTTAGAAATAGAAAATGGAGATAAAGAAGGAGGAGAGCAGGAACGAATGACTAGGCTAAAATCTACTGGGTTGTACAAGTTGGGCCAGGAAGGGTTATACCGAACATATATAAATCACTTTTCAACTGATCCATCTGCGTTGAGTAAAGTAAGTACTAAATTATTCTCTGTTTATTATTAAAACATATAAACAATAATTGTGCTGTAACTAATGTTATTTTTATTTGTAGACAAAACATAATGAGGAGAGAGACAGGAAGCGACACATGTCCCACAAGTTTTCTCTTACCACCGCATCCGAATGCAAATGGGGTGTGAAGGACTTTAATGGTTCAAGGTCTACCCAAATTGCAGCAATTCGTGCAGCTCTATCCCACATGGAAGCAGTGCTTCCAACGACGCTAATGCATGTTAACTGGCCAATGTTACGCAAATCCTGGATTACTGCAGTACACAGTGGTGCTTCAGCTGAGGATTTTTCCAAAGCAATGATTATGATCTCTGCGTGCATACGCAACGTTGTATATAACCCTGTTTGGTCGGAGAGCACTGGGCATGTACGACTAATCCGTATGAGTTTGCTAGAACGGGACGAAAGAAAGAAGGCAGAAAAACGAGAAAAGAAAGACAGGGACGACGAAGAAGATCGTCTGAAATTATTGCCCCAATTTATAAAGTACCCGATCCCAATGAAACACCAAGTGTACAAACAGAAAGGAGAAGAGTACAGAATACACGGAAGATGGGGATGGATCTGGTTATCCAACTTGAGACGGTGCAAATCCCAGGACTGCAGAGAAAAGGGACTTCTCGCTGGACCTCACAAACACGTTATCCAAGTCAAGAATGAAATGGGCAAGGTGAAAACAATGTTGATAGACCCCGGTGTTTATAGCAAACTGATGGCAAAGCGGAACCTGACAACAACCGTGAAACCACCTGCAGCAGCTCCAGATGGTTCACCTGTCAAAGATGTAGATTCAAACAGCATAGCATCCAGCAGTGTGTCGACCAGTAGTGAAAGTGCAAGTGGTAGTAACTCGAATGACAGATCTGCAGCAGAAACTGAAGGAGTAACTCCAGCAGATGAAAAACCTTCCACGGACAATAGTATAAACTCTGAAAGTGAGCCAGTCAAGGCCGAAGGATCGGAAGAGAATAAAACCCCGAGTACTGAACAGTTAAGCTCTTCTCCTTCTTCGTCTGTCATGAATGACCAAGGTCAAGAGAGAAACGAGTCAGAGAAAGTTGAACCCAAAATTGAGCCAGAGAGCATGGAAGTTGACACTGAAGTTGAAGACCATCTTCGTAATGGCGATGTTTTAGAGGAGCACAAGAAGAGTGATAATAAATGTGCTGAAAATGAAAAGAGTACAGAAGAAGACGTCAAGATAGACACAGATAGTAAGGCAGAAGCAATGGAGGTGGATGACTCCCAGGCTGAAACTCAAACCGTGGCCAAGTCGCCAAATGATGGTGACAAGTCTCCTGAGGCAGATGCGACTGGTAAGAACGGAAACATTGAGGAAAAGACAATGCCAGTTGTTGCTACTCAAGAGGCTAAAGAGGAGAATACGGAGAATACTCAAGCAATGGAGGTAGAAGCGACAGTAACAGTAGCAGAGCCTCAAGACCACCAGGGAACTGTTACTGCTCCAGCACCACCACTTCCTAATCCACCACTTACCCCTGATGCTTCGAAAACTGATGATTCTCAAGGAAGAAAGTTTAAAACTGATCTGGTAAATGTGTCAAACGGGTTAAGTTCTACCCACCGGATTCTCTATCCAAAAGTAGCAAAGAAAAGTGACTTGGATGATCTGCTACAGCGGAGATTAACGCTCATGTCTTTAGAAGAGAAACAGTTGAAAAGCACATACGGAGAAGATATGGTGGCCAAAGCAAAAACTGGACTTGTAGCATTTGAAGAAGAAGAGAAGAAAAGGGAACGTGAAACCGAAGAATTCCCTGGTGAAGAAGTGATTGACGATAATTTGACTTTAGCTGGAGCTTATGCTTTCAAGTGCTATTCCTCCGAGTGCCGCAACGAAGCTCTTTCGTTTATGAAAACAAAGGGAAAGAATCGTGACCGTATCTATGAGAAAATTTGTTATTCGCCCATGTGTCGACTGAAATTTTGTCTTCAAGAAACCACGCGTTTTAAGCAGGAGAGGTTGCGGGAGGTTGAACGGGAAAAATACTATAAGGTTTATAAAGAAATAGAAGAAAACCGTGCATTCACTTTGGAAGGAACAAGCCATAAAGTTTACATGAAGAAGCTTCCAGAATGTCTAACTACTCCTCCTGTGACTGCAACAACAAACGGAACAGCATTAGTCGGAACTGTAGCTGCGTCGTCTACAAGAAGAAAGTCCTCTAAACTGCCTGCTATCAAGTACCCAGAAACATCCAGTTTTCAGTACGCAACATCAAAAGATCCGAGCATTCTCGTGCTTGCCCAGTATGAGTTAAAAAGACTCGCCAGAACAGCAGGACGTCACTTCACTCCTTGTGGATTCTTCCCAAATCAAAAGTCAGGAAGTTGGGGGTGGTCGTATCCCTGTGGAAGACCAATGTTTAGAACCGCTTGGCAGTATAAGACCAGTCATGCACATACGCTGGCTGCTGCTGCCACTCAATTGCGCGTATTGTACGCGTCCATTAGATGGGATGATATTTTGGTATGTTAACTAAAACAATAATACTACATAGTTATAAAATTCTCTTTCATGTTGATTTTAATAATGATGTCACTATTCCTTATCTTTTAGGCTAAAATACCAAATACGGAGGGTAAACATCAAATACAAACGGATACAGAAATCATTACATCCGAAATATTGAATCATCGAATTGTGGGGAGATTTATTGAAAGGGTACAGTATCTCAGAAAGATGATGGTCGTACCAATTGATGCTCCTAAAACTATACGAGGTAAGGGAAACCCTATTTCTATTCCTATTTCGAGTTAAAAATATTGTTGTTATCATTAAGCATTTGACATTCGAGTGAGGTCATAGATAAACATGTTTTACCTCACTGACTGAAACTACTGTACAAATATCATATGTCAACAAGGAAAATATTAATGATTACTATACATGTTGAAGCATCCATAAATAAATTTGAAAGTTTGTAATTAACTGAATTTTTTTTTTCTTGTAACATTTTCGTAGCGAAAATGAGAGAGAGTTCAGGTTAGAACTTAAAAGTTAATTACGTTTTATAATATTCATGTATTGATTGTTTTAAACTTGCTTTTTTTATCCTACTACTACTACTGCAGAACTGTTTTTTTGATTTATTTCTCTAAGCTTGGTTATTGATTTTATTTCACTGAGTTTCATTTTTCATTTCAAGAATTAATTATGCATTATCATTTTGTAGTAATGACTATATTATTTTAATTAACAAATTTTTCATAATTTATGTTGCAGAAATAACACCTTCGCGAATAGGGCTTCGTAAAAGAAAGCGGGCTGAATCTCCTGACAAGACAGAACCAGTGGTCACTGAAGACTGGGTTGATGAGGAAAAGCTAGAGTTATGGGAAATTCGGTATTACGGGGACAGAATTGACCGAAAGCATGACAGAAAATCAGAAAGTAATACACCGTCTACTCGAACCAAAAGTGGAATAGCAATTAAGCAACCAGAAAAGTACGATCCTTCTCATAATCCTGCTCCTGTAGTATCATCCGCAGCAACTGCTGGTGGGGAAAAGAAACTAGTAGTAGAAAGCTCGTCTGTTGATAAAACTATTGAGAATGTGATTCGGGAAACTAAGACAGAAAAACCGGAAAGTAGCAAAAGTGTTTCAGCAGTGAAGACTGCAGAACTAATGCGTGAAACGATTGAGACGGAAATGAAGATGCAGAGAGCAGTTCATTTGTCTAAGCGTGATAATCATGCGAAACATAACAACAACAATAGTCCAAACAGTGCTAAGGCACCAGCGGCTTCCAAACCACAGACCGCTTCTCAACAACTTCAGCAACAGAAGGCAGGATTACCAGCCAACAACTCGCGAAATATTGCACAAGTTGCAGTATCAACCCCGACAAGCTCAAAAGTGGGTACAGCCGTGATTGGGAAAAAGTTTTTTGTCAATAAGCAAAATGCAACTGGTGTGATAGCATCATCATCAGGTACTCCAGGTTCCTCTACTACTACTACAGGTGTGGATTCTCAATTAATGGCTGCTGGAATATTAAGTAGAAAGCCAGCACAAAGTACGGTTACCATCAGTAAGAGTATCGGAGGTACCATATCTGTAGTGAAAAATTCACCTGTTCAAAGCAATGTTCCTCTAGCTGTGGGTGGTACTTCCACAGCGTCAACTCCTGTAACAAGTACCAGTAACGCTGGTGTACAGCAAACCTCTTCACAGTTGCCTGCTTTCGGTCAACCACAGAAGCTTTCAGTGATTCGTCTACCCGATGGAAGACTGCAAGTTCGTGGATTACTTCCTGGACAACACTGCTACCAGACTGCAGATGGGAAGATTCATGTTACTGTTGCAGCTTCGCAACTCCAACCTGTGCAGTCCCCAAAGGTTCAAGTTACAACCCCAGCTGCTGCTGTACCAGCAGTTCAACAACAACCATCTGTGATCATGCAAGGAGCAAGTTCTTCCGGGATGACACCATCTACTCCATCGCAGCAACAAGTTAGCTGCTCTATGACGACAACTCCCAATATTGCAGTCTCCTCTGCCGCTGGTCAAGTGCAAGCCTCCTCGATTCAAGTTCAGCAACCAATTTCAGTAGCACAACAAGTGGCACCACAAGTAGTTTCTAGTCAGCCGTTGATAAATATTAGCAATCCTGTAATGAAAACGGCAATTTCAACCACTACACCTGTTGTGACTGCAGCTGCTACAAGTAAACCAGTTCAACAACCGCAGCAAATCATTGTTCAACAGCAGGGAGGACAACAGTTGATCATTCATGGCACGTCAGCCCAAGCATTGCTACAGCAGCAGCAACAACAACAAAAAATTCAAAGAATTGTCCAAGCGAGTACCACCCCAACTCAGGTTATTAAGCAAATCGGAGCTGCTGCCACAACTGTGAATGCTGGAAAGGTTGTTGTGAGTGCCACCACAAGCCAAGTGACACCAACTACGGCAACTGGAAGTAGTACGAATTCTGGCCAATTGACAGTTCCAGGTCGTATTGTATTCCAGGATGGGAAGGCGCTTATAATTAGTAGCCCTGGTGGAGGAGGACAACAACTTTCAGAACAAATGTTACAACAACAGCAGCAAACAAGCAACAAGCGGAAAGTTAATCCCAAGGGTAACAAATAATTCAAACTGCAGCTCAGGGACAAGGAACAATTGTAAGACCACAGCAAGTTATTCAGACAAATGCACAGGGACAATTAGTCCAAGGACAACCTCTGCAAATTATTCAGGGTGTTGGTGGCCAACAACTTCATTACTTCACCCAAGGTGGTCAAACCCAACAAATTGTAATTCAACAGCAGCAACAGAAAGTTTCAGAGCAGAGTAAAATGCAAATGGAGTCAGTTTCCACTGCGACTTCATCGCCGCTTTCGAGTATCATAGTTAGCCCTTCCACAGCTACATCATCAGTTACTCAATCAGTTGTACCATCAATGGCATCCAAAGTCAGTATTGCTACAACGACAGCACAACAGACTGCTGTAAAGCACATTTTGGCTGATGGTCGTACAGTTCTACTTTCTCCTCAGCAATTGAGCGACCTTACAAGTGGTAGTGGAGGACGAAAGGTTATATTGAATAAACAGTTGGTTGTGCCCACTTCAACCGGAATACGTACTCAGCCACAAATTATCCACACAACTGGTGGAGGTGTAGGTTTGACCACTGGGCAACCAACGATCCAAATATTGCAAGGACCAGGTGGGCAGCAATTTTTAATCCAACAACCTTCCCAAACCCTCCTTCAGCAGGCTCAGCAACAAACGCATCAGCAGCAGCAGCAAGTACAAATCATTGTTCCAAGTGGGCAACAGCTTGGAGGACAACAATTTCTCGTAAAAAAGTTTCTGAAAACTAATACGACTACAAGTACCACAGCTTCAATTACTTCTTCAGCTTTAAGCAAGGCTGTGAGTACTGCTGGGAACAGTGGGGTTGTACAGATTGCTACAACAGCGCAGAACCAGTTGACTCAGTTGCTGGGTACTAATAAGGCACTGGTGAGGCTTGAAAATAATCAGCTTGCTACAATTCAACTGCCAATTACAGCCACATCTACTACCGCCGGGAATAGTACAATGTCACCTCTCATGATGAGCAAATCCCCAACTGTGTCTACTGCATCTCCAACAACAGTTTCCAATCAACCACAACCAACGACGACAATAACGAGAACTCCTGGATTGCCCATATCCATCGTATCCCCTTCCAAAAGCAAAGTCGCACAACAGCAGCAGCAAAATCATCAAAAGTCTGGCACAGTACAGGTTATATCAACCGTACCAAATAGTAGCAGTCTGGGACCGTCACCTTTCTCAAATTCGATCATTTCTACCTCAAGTGGCAGCACTTCACATACTGTTCCTACTTCATCAGTTGTTCAGATGCCAGGTACTCCGAATAAGAGTCACACAATTGTTCGAGTTGCTAGTCCCGGTGGACTAGTAAAAAGTGTAGCTGGATTGTCTAACGTCACCACTACTTCTGCTCCTGTAGTTCAAACCTCTCCCCGGCCGACAATGTATCAAAGGCAGCCACAAACTGCTATTTCAGTGTCTCCTCAAAAACACCAGGTGACTATGCCTTCACCAGTGAAACAACCTGTTCAGTTACCGAAAGCATCTCCAATTCCTGCGCCGCCTGTTTCCCCTCAAAAGATCTCTCAACTGCAGAAATCCGTGCCATCAACGCAAGCTGTTGTGAATACGGTACCTCAGACATCGCTTCCTGGATTTAATTCGACTGCACAGGTTGTCGCAACAAAATCTCAGCCAGTAGTTGCAGTCATGCCTTCATCATCCCCAATAAAAGTTGTTCCACCAGAAAGAATAGGAGCACCTTCTCAAACTAGCAACCCTACTGTAACATCAACATCAGGATTTAGTTCAAGTATAATATCAAATTCTAGAGTTTCTACTGCAACAACCCCACCGGTGTCAACTATTATATCTACAACTAATTCAACTCCAACAATTTCTACTCCCACCCCACCAACAAAATTGGCAAGCAAATCTGCTCCAAGTAAAATAGTGGCACAAATCTTCCAAACTCCACAAGGGCCTAAGGTTGTTATTCAGGGAGTTTCCCCAGGAGATTTGACGCCTGCTCAAATGATGCAACTTCAAGCACAAATCCAGAAGCAATTGGCAGCGCAACAACCTGCCCCTAAAGTCCCTGCTGCAGCTGCTGCTACAAAACCGGAAACGCCGAAACCAAACACTACGTCCTCTCATTTACCGTCTCAAGCAAATAGTAAAAATACCGGGGCTAGCCCAGCATCCCTGCCAGTTCCAACCCTTTCCTTAGAAGCGTCTCAACATACTCAGAATTCCATTTCAACTCCAGTCCCAACAACCCCAAACCCTTCCTCTTCTACTACTATGCCAGGGAATGGAGTCCAACTGGCTAGTCCTCAAGTGCTGAGATCTGTTGCAAGTGGCATTCAGTCACCTCTTCAATCTCCTCCTCATAACGTGATATCACCTGCAAGTCTACCTTCATTGTCGAGTCCTACACACTCTTCAACTCAGCCAGCAGCAAACAAGTCGGTTGTTGGAAAACTTGATTTAGTAGCTGCGGTATCATCAGTAACAGAACCAGCATTTCCTACTAATCAATCTCTATCCCCAGCTCGCTCACCACCACTGCCTTTCAACTCAGCAGCATCCACCGTTCAGCAGCACCCCAATAAAGGGAAAAGTAATCAAATGAGTTTGATTGGTGGTCCACCACAAGTTCTTGCAAAGAAATCTGCGCCACGTAAATCACCCCTGAGAACCACAATTGACCCTTCCCTCGACAGTTTTGCAGTTAATGATAGCATTGCTGTGGAAAGTACTAATAATAGCAATTCAGTGGGATTTTTACCCCTTAATACGGAGCAGCAGCAATTATTAGCGGAGACAACAAATGCATTAAAAGAAGATATAATGGAAAAGAAAAAAGCTGCCGCCACTCAAATGAAACTCGAAGCCCAGGTAAATAAATCTACTACTACTTCTGCTACCTTTTATGTTTGAATAATATTGTTGAATTCATTCTCACCCGTTAACTTCAAGACTATATAATGATTTTTCTTTCTGTAGCGTGAAATCCAAGAAAGAATTGCTGCAGATGAAGCATCCAGGCTGGATGAACAAAAACATTCTAGCATTCAGACAACACACCATTCCTCGCCACTTGATGCCGCCCATGCAAGGGGTGCAAAGGTACAAACTATGAAGCCAACTAGTATTTGAGCTTTGGGTTGGTTGTTGGTTGGAGTAAATTGTAAAGTGTAATAACGAAAATATAATTGTCGTTTGTAGAAACGAAAGAGCAAAGAACTTGAGAATATGGAGAGCAATAGCAGAAATTCCGACTCCAACTCTATGCCGTCATCTCGTAGAGAGCCCAAGGGATCAAAGAGAAAACGAAAGTTATTTTGCGTCTGCAAAACTCCTTATGACAAGGACAAATTTTACGTTGGATGTGACAAGTGTGAAAACTGGTTTCACGGTGATTGCATTGGCATCACTGAAGAAATGTCCAAAGACCTTCCCGAGTATATTTGTGATGATTGCAGAGATGATAAACTATACTGTTTCTGTAGAAAACCATATAACGAGTCTCAGTAAGTAACCAATTTCTTTACTTCTGCATAGTTTGTTTTCCCCTCGTCTCGCGGTCAACATTAGTCATCATTTCTTTGTGCTTTAGATTTTACATTCAGTGTGACAAGTGTGAAGAATGGTTTCATGGTCGGTGTGTTGGTGTGGCACAAGGAGAGTCGGATATGATTGGAGATTACAGTTGTCCTACATGTGAACCAAACTCGGAAATAAACTTTCCCAATTCCAAGAAACTGGATTCGACGGATTACGCAAGTATAGTTCGCCTGTTGAGGGAAATGTTCCAAAATAGATCGTCATTACCATTCAGAAAACCGGTTACTAAAGCGCAAGCACCCAACTACTTTGCAATCATTAAAGAACCAATGGGTAAGAAATCATTATGCCAATACGTCAACAATGTGTCGTGTCGACTTGGGTATTTATTTAATGAGTTTCTCACCAAACTATAGATTTGCAGACCATTAGCGGACGCGTCGAGGACCGACAGTATGAGAAACTGCGTGATTTCATTGGAGACGTTACAAAAATATTTGAAAATTGTCGATATTTCAATGATTCCACATCCGATATCTATAGGCAAGCAGATAACTTGGAGAGATTCTTTGTTCAAAAGATCTGGACTCTTCGACAAGGCTTCTTTACAAGATTACATCAAGTGATTCCATGAACGAACTGGGTAGGGCCGTACTACCACTGAAACTTTCCGATTTTTTTATTTCTTTAAGAAATTGACAGGAAGTAAAACTAACGCAATTTCATATTATTGTTAATGAATGTTCGTGATCTGTTAAGTGTTATCGTGTAAAATAATTTTAAAATTGCTGTATATATTATTTGCCCTGTTTGTTTTTGTGTACAATAACCTTGTGATGCAGTAGCATGTATCATACTCTAATTAATTTAATTAATTAGCAGTTTGTTAAGACTCATTATATAAAAATAGAGTAAGTCTGTACTTTTGAATGGAAAAAATATTTTCTGTCTTATGTTTTGGTTTTATTTCTGCTCGCGTAAGTAACGTACAGATATGTATGAACTTGTCATTTTCCCTATTGTATAAGTTTACAGATTGTTTATATCAAATACATAAATTAAAACACTTTAGGTATTAATTAATGTAAGTTTTAAGCTAAAAGTGTATAACACAATGTATTGTGCAGTAGGTTTTATCAAGACAGTACGTTAATATGTTTTAGTATGGTGGGCTAATAAAACCAAATGGATTGTTACTCCTATGTTTTACAATTGTTGCAAGTAATCAGTAAGTTTAATATTATTTATTTCCAGTTACGAGGTCCTAACTGGAACATGGAATTGAATAGCATAAAATGCGACCACGTGGATTTATACACTTCGGAATTTAAAATGTATTGATGGAAATATAGGAATTTTTACTGTGTAATGTAGGAAATAGTACAAGTTTTGAATACAATAATGATACAAGCGACCGATACAACAAACATGTAGAATTGTTTTTCGCTTGTGTTTAGTTTGAAGATTTATGATTTTTAACAAATGCCCAATGTTTGCAAGTGTAAACTATATACACTTATATAATAATTAACTATTTCCGAAGGAATAAAGCACATCTCAGATATTTTTATGAAAACACGGACCAATTCATTCAGTGGCAAAGTTAATTTTGAGTTTATTTTTAGTTGCGTGAATTTTACAGCATGTCACTCAAACGGAAAAATTAGAGAGCTCAATTATGTATAATTGTTACACGGTCAACAAAGAATCAGTCTTTGCTTCAAATATATATATAGAAACATGTTTACGTTTAGTAAAATATGTAATGATAATAGATAACAAGACACTTGACTTTAGCTGAGCTACCTGATCGTTTCATCATAATATCACAGGTTATAAACCGTTTTATAACGCTATACAAATTTTTAGGACTAGACTCTTATTGGCAAAATTTAAGTTAGCGAATTTTATGATAACTTTGATTTAGGAGGTACATCATTATCATTATTACTATTAAAATTATGATTTCCGATTTCACTACCACAATTTGAAACATCTACTATGGTCCTGAGGGCATCCGAATCGTGCACTTCCAAGGTAGCATGAGTGCCATCATTAAAGGAAAACGAGAGACCGCCGTCAATCACCAAACACGCATCAAAGCATCTTGATCTTACATCCAGTCGTTTGGCTAGACCCCTCGGACAAATTTCATTTGCATATGGAAGAGTATAGGATGAAATTGGATCTCGAATAGTATATTGCATGTGGCCGCTCTCTGGACTAAAAATTAGCTGATTGTTGTATCTTGACGTGATTCGATCAATAAGTAACTTGTTGGTAGATCTAATCACTTTGTTCTGAGGAATTCCACTTGAAGCTATGGTCTGCTCGTTTTCGTCTTCCTCAATTATTTTAAACAAATCCTTGACCATTGATGTAGATATTTTGTTAATGTTGTAGGACCAGGACGTGGAGCCTGTTCCAGTTGTCACACACAACCCGGCATTTTTACTCTTAACCTTTTCTCCTCCATCTACACCCACCTCCACGTAGGAAACACGAGCACTGACGCACTCTCCAAAGTACACCTCATTTAAGGCCAATACAGGAAGAACTCGTGTACGCTGAGTTGCGCTGTTAGCAGGTGCTTCACAGGTGGCTGCAGACTGATGCTGCTCTTGGAGACAATCAAAGAACCTAAATTCTGGATGTGCCAGTTGTTGATCGTGCAGTTCAACTGGAGGCTCAAACACACATTCCCCGGTGAGGGTTATTCGTATTCTGCGACGGAATGTCCATAAAAACTTTCCTTCAAACAGTTTCCTTACTGCTTCTCTAACATTCACAGAGTATTTCTTGGGAAGACAAAGGTAGCCTTCAGATCTTGTAGGATCCGTGTTGAATCCAATAACGGGCTTGTTTCGATCCTGTATTCGGTTGGCTGCCATAAGAAAAGTTCCGTCCCCTCCAGTGGTAACTATCACATCGGCCCAGTCAATGTTCTCTTGAGTGTAGTCAAACCTGTTGACGAGGCGAGTTTCCACCCCGAACTCTTGAAAACATTTGTGAACTCGACTTTCACATCCCTTGTGAATGTAATGATGGTACAGAAGTGTGCTATAATCAGAGCCCCGGTGACGCAAAACTGATTCCAGCTCTCCATCGCTTTGCTCCGGTTGACGGAGTTTTTCAAACTCCAACCTCGAAAGTTTGGTCAGGATCAGAACACGCTTGGGCTGAAAAACTGTTGTGTGTAAGGACCTATTTATCAAGTGGAGCCTTGGAGAGAAAGCATATTTCATGATGGGTGCAAACAGCGACGTTCCATGTCTTCCTCTTTCCAACATACAAAGGTAGCTGGTAGTCGTTTGGCGGAGAAAGTGGAACCTCATGCTGGTTCAGGCGGTGGCATGAAGTTCCTCACTGACATGAGAAACAGATAACTGAAACATGTTAGAGAAAATATTAATGATTCGCAATAAATAATTTACAACAATATTTAAGTGTAATGTTTCTTACAAAGTTGATACTTTGCGCTTTCTTTCTGTTCTTTCCTCGGACTGTTTCGCTGGTTTTTTTTCAGGCAGCGGCTTACAATGCAAATTGGCACTTTATTTTTTACTTTCACTGTTTTCACCAGTAGCAGTTGTAAATTTGTATCATATATTTACAGTTTAAGTTTCAAAAGTTTCATTTTTTGAGAGCTTTTGAGCACATTCACAACACACAAACTGGCCAAACCTTGAATGGATACAATTTGAACTGCTTTCATCATTTGGTTCGACACTTGATTGAATACAGAAAAGTGAAAGTACATTTGATAGCTTTCAATAATTGCAAAACCACAAATTTTAAACCCACACCTAATTTTCCTTCCTATGCTGGCAACAACTGACTACGAAATAGAAATAAAATTGAAAAACTGCAATCAGAGAGCGTGTCGTTGGAAAGAATCTCATGCAATCGGCATCCTTTTTTCTGTCATCAGAGCAACTCCAATTTTTTTGCAAAATCTATTTGCAAGATTTCCCTGGTTTACGTATTTCTGCTATCTCGCCAGTCGCGTTATGTCACAAGTGTAGGATGTACGGAGGAGCATCTGCATGGTATAACAACATTCCACAACGATTATCAATGAGCAAGCAAGCCATCATAGTTAACTGATCCTAACGCATTATCAATCAATGCAATGTGGACAGGGCTTACGTGAATGATTGAGCTTGAGTCCATGGCCATTTGGTCATAAACAGTTGCCGTGTTTAAGGTTTTTTGAGCACACCTTATAAATTATTCATCATTTTAATTCAAGATTTTGGTTGGAAGTGGAATCCATCATCAGAAAGAATCCTTCACTTAACTGAATGGTCGGGCTCAAAGTTCAATGATAATTATTACTACGTACGCAAATTTAACCAACCTTACATCATGTCCTCAATTGAAGATATATAACATCTTGTTGTCTGGAGAGTTGCAGAGTTTGGATCTGTAAGTCATCATAATACGCTCATAAGTATATGATTTTCTTTTCAAACATCCTTTTATTACTAAACATCTCCAAGAAAGAGTTTTAGGTATCGGTGGACTTGGCGGTGAATGTTTTTTTTACGTTAGGGGTAAATAGAGTTGCTGGCATTAGTAGTAGTAGAAGTTGGCATTGGATGTATTACGGATATTAGTATAGAATTTAGCAAAAAAAATACGATAAGATATTCATCTGGGTAATATTATATGGACATGGTTGGTGGTCGTGGACAGCTCAGCTAAAATGGTATGCATGGTATGTTCCAAGTCAAAATATTCATTTGATATAAGTTCCAGAGCTCCGAGTCTGTCATGTATAAGAAGTCTATGAAATGATAGTGTTATGTCATAGTCAAAATCATGCACATTTGCATATATCCACGATACTCATAGTCTTGGGATAGGAATCTCACGAGCTGGTTTGGCTTTTCGTGTAATCTGATTAAATCCCAAAATCTCATGTTGTGGTGGTCTTTTGTCTGTAGAAGCAGAACCACGTCCTTGTATTCATCTCTCCCGTTCCATTGCATTTCCCACGATATGCATAAATGTTCAGCAGGAGCAAGTAGTATAAATCCAGCTTTCTACTAATATGCATGCCTTTTACATTCCTGATATAAAATGGACATCGTATTCTCATATCGCTTCATAACATCGTATCGTCGTCACTTGTGAAACTTTTTCACAAACTATCACAGCTTCATGAACGTGTTTCAGAAGAAGAAAAAAACTGCTTTTCTTACGGTTACCTCTTCCTTGTCACTTGAAGACAAGAAGGGGTAACATAACATAGTGTGTGTGTAGGGGATATATAGAATGAAGAAATTATTATGGGCAAAGAAAAGCGAAAGACTCAAATAGCCCGAGAGCACGTACTGAAGAAAACGACGAGAACGAGAGCCCGACTTACAACCGATGGAATCCTTCTCCATTGATGCAATGTAATGGATAGGCAGGCAGGCCGTAGCAAAAGCAACATTTAACTCATTCGTTTTTTTTTTTGCAATAAATATGTGGTTTAGAAGGAGAAGAGGAGCAAAGGAAGACGAGAAAAAAATAAGATATGAAATGGATGGATGTGTTGTTGGCTAGCTGCTACTACTATGATGGCTCATATTATGTGTATGTTTTTATACCCATGATGTGTTATTACACACACTTTACAATATCCTTTTGCAGACCCAGACATGAGCATGTATTAAGATGGGAACTTGCAAGTTCTAAAAGCACAGGATAAGATTGATCTTTTCTAATAAGAAGAACACATGATATGGACATAATATCGTCATCATCCGTAGCCTTATAAGCACCATAAAAGTATCATATTGAATGGGACTTCTCTGAATTCTGGGGATAAACATGCTTTTATGGATTGAACATTGAACAAGAGGAAGACAGTAAAAGAGAGGAGATTCACAGTGACTCGCAAACTTTTCGGGGACTCTGTCGTGAAATGAATGGATTCTCTAATAAAGACCCCATTTGTATGTGCAAGTTGATTATAATAGGATATTATTCCTAGAAGAGTTTTTAAGGGGGCTCCACACGCAGATAAATACTTTTGGTATAGTATCCGTGAAGGAAAAACAAGTTGCTATTATTTGAGTGGTTCTTCGATAAAGAATTATGTGGGCGGTGGGTTTTCCTTGTAGATAGCTTGCTGATGATTTTGAACAGTAAGAAAATTTTGTACATTTCATTTGGAACCATTTGATTTTACCATTGGTACTAACTGCTTGTAAGAAACTAGAGTGGTTAGCAAGGACAAAGTTAAAATTGAGCACATATTGAAAATCACACTACACCGGAAAAGAATGTGTGTTTCAAACTGTTCAGTTCAGCTGTGTGTGGTCCCTATCTGTTAGATTGTGATGTTTCGTGCTTGGTAACAGGAGGAGTGAAAGAGGTGCATGCATTGACACTGACAAGAAAACTTTTTGCAAGATTGATGGACAGCGAACTGTCAAGTTTGGTCTAGCCAAATAATAATAAGTTTTCACTGTAGCATATATATACTTAGTTGTGTTTGCTCTTGAAAACACGGAAACAATTTTATGTATGAATTTTTATTGTGCCTATTCCACTTCTACCTGCTGCCACAATCATCAAGTAGTGGAGCAATAAATAAATATACAAGAACAGCAGCGTCAAGAGGAGAAAGCATACATATATAGTATACTAGTGGAGGTGAAATATTATATCTGCAATCTACGGTGCTGATCTTACAGGTAAGAACAACATATATCATGTGTAATGAAATGGAAGTAGATTGACATTGAAATGAAATGAAAATCAGCCGCACACACACACATCCCATCACCTTCACCATACCGTTTCTGCACCACGTTTTTTTTATTTCCTCCTTTTTTCGGCACTCGACCTTTTTTCTTCTATAAATAATGAATGAGTTTCAAGCTGCATGCAGTAGGTATCATTGACATCATCACGTAACAAGTATCAAGATCAAACCAGCCTCTTACGCGTCCAGAATCACAGAGTTCCTTATAGCACCAATACATATTACACATAAATAATAGTTATAGTTTTCTGCATTAAACTGTCAGGAGGAGTTGTGCATTGAAAAGAAGACGTATATGTGTGCAATATTGCTCATTAATTCCATCGCATGATGTTAACTTTATTTCTATACTTCTTCCTTTACCCGCATGTTTGATATTTATCAACTTTTTAGCTCATCCTATACATGATAGCTAGATATATGTCTTATCGCAAGGGTCAATATAACTGACATATAACAACTGCAAAAGACCAACTTTTTTTTCTACGGGTGAATCAAGAAAACAACCGTACCTTTTTCATTTTTCTCGTCCGTGTTCTTTTATTAATATCGCCCACATCGAAGCATATCTTCTTGGTACATGAATACGTGTCTGTCGTCAAGTCTTCTGGAATGAGTTAGTGGGGGGATATACATAAGCGTAACAAATATTAAAAATGTCGCATATATACACTCTCCGGGTTGTCTCTCTCGCTCTTATTAGCCTCCATCTCACTTTATACTCTAATTTAATTTGTCTTTTCAATCAAGTCATCAACCACTCACGTCTTTTCTCTTGATAGTTAGCAAGGATTAGGATTTGTGTAAAAATGAATAGTGTTAGGGCGCAAGTACAGCGTGACATTGCTTTCATAAAAGCTATTTGGCACGCGTCAACCATTAATCTACCCCCAAATCCAATTATTTTTATG
>LJIJ01000745.1:0-77477 GCA_001718145.1 Orchesella cincta | reverse complement strand
AAAGGAGCTCCGTTAACAATCTTGTAAATGCCATTAAGGATATTGAATTTGACTTAAATAATTAGCACTTGGCTCCAGCAAAATAAAATGAAAATGAATATCTCGAAAACACAACTGCTTGTTGTTGGTAGGCCAAAACGCTTAAACTCTGTAACAATTTAAATATCGTGTTTGACACAATACTATTACCCGAGTACCATGCCTAAAAATGCTTGTACTGCACATTGACGAGACCCTTTCTTTCTCGCATCATTGTGCACAAGTGCTTAAAAAATGCTATGCATCATTGTCAAAGGTATACCAACTAAAAAGAATATTATCTAGTGAAAGCAAAAAAATATTGATTGATTCCTATATCATGAGTGTAATACGATACGCCTGCCCTGTCTGGCTAAATAAACTCTCTACATTTAATAAGAATAAGATTGAACGACTTATAAAAAGTGCTTGCAGATTTATCTATAATCGAATGAAATATGACAGTATATCCGAAGAAATTTGTAATTCTTTAGAGTGGCTTATGCCTAATTACCTATGTATGTATGAAAGTTTACTACTTACTACAATATTACCTTTTTAGACTGTAAAACACTTAATAATTATCTAAATTTTACCTACGACACTGTAACAACTACACGGAGCAACAGCTACAGGATACCAGCAGCAAGTTCAAAAAGCAACTATGGGAGAGGACCTTCAAGCATTTGGCTGTAAAGCAATGGCTTCAACTACCGTCAGATATTACTTCCAATTATTTGATAAATTCCAATTGTTTTAAGAAAAAAATTATGTCACATTTTCTACTGTTGCAAAATAATACTATTTGTAAAAAACCTACAGAAACTTTTGATTATTCTTCATGTATCGAGAAGTAATTGCTCGTGCTTTGTAAATATGTACCATGATGTAATAACCTCATTAATTACAGATCATCATGTATGAATAAATTATTAATTTATTAATTATCAACCCCACGCTGAACGGTCCAGTTCGCAACTTTTATAAACAGGCAATGACTTACTACTACTATAGCTTCATTTCCTTATTTCCCTTCACTTTCCATTTTCTTAAACTCCGCATAAACGACTTGGAAGAAAGTAAACCCTTGCTTGATATATCTAGCACACCAAATACAAACAGAATAACTGATATTGTGTATGCGACTGTTAAAAAATACGGTAAACCCGGCATTCTTCCAACAAACATGATGATTATGTAAAATCCAGCAGTGATTAACATTGTACAAAACAATTGCATACAAGGAAGCAAATGGAATTGAGCAAACTGATTAATAAAAAATGTGTATACTTGACACTTTCGGTAAAAATGTAAAAGTTTCCAAAGTTCCTTCGATTACTTCCATTTCGAATGCATCGTTTGGAAATCGTGTCCAGTGCTTGTAGGTTGTCATTCCACATCTGAAGCGTTACTCCAAATAGTATTAGGCGAAAAACCCAAATGGGAACAGGAGCGCCGAATATAATTACTTCAAAAATATAAAAATGGTTCGGAACGCGAAGAGTTACAATGTCGGAATTAAAATACACAAAGAAGGCTGAGGGAATTCTACGACACGGGAAGATAAACGTGACTAGTTGAGGAAGAATTGATGTTGCTAGAGAAAGTGTTGATGATACCATGGTGCAACAAAGTTCGACTAGAAAACGATTCCGACGGGTGGAATGAGATGATGGGTCGCATCTGCAGAGAAAAAATAATTCATTAAATACAAGCCCCCTTTTAGTGACTGAATTTGTATTAGGATTTTTACTTACCAATTTTGAATGTTTGGTTGCATAAGACCATTTGTGGCACTATTTGTTCGCAATGCACATTAACCATGCCCAATATGTTCCACCAGCATGAAATGATGCGAGAATGTGTCTACAAGCAAAAAATATAATAGACTCACTACCACTCAAATATATAGTACAGGCGACGAATGCATGATAAAGCACTGGAAATAAAAATAAGACACATGGAAACATTCCTTTTTCGACGATGCGAGTCATCTATGATGAGGATGAATGTTTTAGTTTTCTCATCAAATCTAAATGGAAATAGGAAAAGTGGTTGTCCTATTTTAACAAGGATTTTCATAACGGCAAGACTTAATTTCAATACCATTTTAAACCACTGATTTTAACATAGAGTTTGCGAGTACAGAATAGCTGGTAAGAAGAAAACTATATACTTGTTCGACAACCACCACATTTAAACTGCTTTCTCTTTGCCATTTTTGGGAAAACGGCGTTGCTACAAAAACAAAACGACACAAACGCGATATAACTGCTTATACGTATTTTAAAAGTCGGAACATTGAAAGGTTGGTAGAGAATTCCGTGGAACGTGTTTGTAACTAAAATTACCATTCATGGGAACTTAATTTGAGAGAAGCCCACGCTAAATATTTTTATTTTATCAAGTTGCAATGACATGCTGGATCTAGGTTTTTGGACGCAAGCAAATTGATAGTTGCGTTACTGGACTAAATTTTGAGTTTAAGTTATAATAACGGAATCCAGCACGAGTTTCTTGAGAAATGAAACTTGAAGCAAATGTATTTAATTACGATAATGTGGCTCCGGTTTTATGGAGCTAATAATTTCGCTTTAATCGTAGCACAGTTTCCCCTCAAATAAAATAATTTGAACTTATTTTCCGTCTAGCACTAACTATCGAATCCGTGAAAATGGGAATGTAAATAATTTAAAAGGAAAAATCGAACTCCGGTCGATGCCGGTCTTGTACTTCATGTTTATTTTATGTAGCTATTTCATCAAGTGAGCAGTGCTACCTAGCGCGATGCCGGCCTGTCGAGCAACCAAAATATCGGCCCTTTACCGACCTAAAAATTAAGACATATGGACTTTACACAATACTATTGTTAGTGTGTGAAATGTCGTTATTAAACCTTTAAAATGCTAATTTAATTTCAATTTGACATAATTTTCTTGGCCTTATTTAGGATAAAGTGGCTAATTTTATAGCTCTTTTAAAGAATTTTTCTGTCCCGGCCTGTCCGTTGCTCGACAGGTTTCGACACGGTAGGATGGGTCCTGCATTTGAGAGCTAGTCTTTGACAAGTATAACAAATAAACTGACACGTTATTGCAGACGGCTGTCCAAATTGGCTATAGTTGTCATTAACGATGACCGTCCGACAGTTTGCTCTTCGTTACGTATTTAAATGGCAAAATTGTACAGTGCAAAATATTTTCCAAACTTTATCCGTAGAGAGGATTACATGACCCTCTCCTTAATTATTATGTAATAACTTTGGTGGTTACTTAGGACAGTAATTTATTACAGGTTCGGAAGTAAAGGGCAACGGATAACGGTGATTTGAATTTGGAATTTTGTTTATTGAAGAGAGATAGAGAGGGAGAAGTAAGGGAGAGGAGACAATAACAACGTAATTTTTGAACTGAAGATAATACATTTTGCAGTGCGATATTTATACAAAAATTTTCACATAAGATTTAACATTATAGATAGCAATTACATGTTAAAGGAAAGAAAGGAAAAACACGTCTATCAAAATAGCCAATTATTATTTCGGATTAAACACAGAATAATAATGTTTCATTAACTTACGATTAGTTTATAACTGAGATAAATCTTACTCTAATTAGATTAGGCTTGTTTAGGTTAGTAATGTTTGTTAACTAATTTCTACTTTGTATTTGATTTCTGATTATAATGGGTAGAGGTGATTGATGGCAGATAAGCTGAAAGAATGCTTTATATAAGTATACATTTGGCCTTTGGGTTTATTGCAAATACTCCGTTTTTTATTTCACTACAGTTCAAGTATAAATAGACTAATTGCTGCAATTAATGTTAATTTCGGCAAGTAATAATGATAGCAATTACGTATTAAATATGGTTTGGGTTCGCAGTAGGTATGCGTCATTGTTCGTTTAGATTCTGATATTACAAAAATCAGTCTGGAGTGAGGTTGAGCGGTCGCTCTAGGTTACCTTGTTTCTAGAAATTCTGAAGCCCACCCTTAAATTCAAAACAATACATTTTAGAAATATTTAACTAAAAAACATAGTTTCCTCATTTATTAAATGTATACATACATGTACCTAATTGCAATTGAAAATAGGTTCAAAAAAAGCAGATTTTTAGACCCTTTAACGAATTAAAATTCTGGTGGCTTCAGGCCACCGTTGGCTTGGTAATGCACTGACTAAAATAAAGTGTTTTGCGTGAAATATTAGTAGGTGAAACATTTTCCCATGATGTAATTATGTCCAGGCATATCTTGAGTGCCATTTTAAAAACGAAACTGCTACTTTTTTATAAAACAAAAGCAACTTTGTTGGCGCGTTTTTTTCCATTGATACGTGCTGAAAGTTTACGCTGATATTGAGTATTGCATGGGAAAAGCTAATCTAATTCTCTTCGAGCGCAAAAACATGGAATAAAGGAAATGTTGAAGTGAAATAGCCAAACATTATTGAATCTGTCTGATTGGTTAACGTCGTTTAAATTGTTAAGGGCATGACATTTGAAGGGATGCTGTCACACCCCATAATTGTGTTTTAGCTATTGCTATCGCGTATTAATTTAGAAGCTATACTAATTTTGAGTATAACAAAACAAGCAGAAATTTGTTACGTAGAATAAGTAAAAATGAATTTTGTCATTGATAAATAAAATCAAAGTACGACTGAAGTGTTTTTTGAACGAAATGTGCTGCAGTTATATACACATACTATGAGGCGACATGGCTATTTGTTTGATAGTTATTTGCGCCAGTATTACTTTGTTTCAAAAATAAAATGAAGCCTTTATAGATGCCTCAGTTTGGTCAATAATATTACAATTACGTAGTTTATTATACAGAAGCTAAACATTCCACATATTTTACATTCTTTAGTCGTCTATAACAATCAACGGTTTTACCGGCGTATTCTAACGGAAATTTTAAAACCTGGAATATTTTTACAAACCACAGTGTCGCCTTCGCCGATAATGTACTTATTAATAGAAGTTTTATCTGAAGAAATTTGTTATCCAAAAGCTAAGCTAAATTACTTTATTTCTGTTCGGTTTCAGTTTAAACAATTCTATATTTCCAGTACTACGCTCATTAATTTTGGAATTCTTACACAGCTCTAGACTTAACTACAAAGAACATAGTTCGTTGCAAGCAAAACCTCAACAATGCTGGTGCCCTACCTCGGTCCACCACATGAAATGGACCTGTTCGTAACTTAAAAGAGGCATTGACCTAATAAACCGTTTAAATTCTTTATTGCCATTAAAGCCACTTTCGTAAACTGCCCACAAACGATTTCGAATAAAGCAGTCCCTTGCTTGCTACATCCAACACAACAAAGATAAACATGGTAACTGACATTGTATAACTGGCAATGAAACAGTACAGAAGCAGCGGCACTTCCCAACTGCCGTAATGATTGTGTACAACCCAGCAATTATTAATGAAGAACAAACCATTTGCTCGAAGGAAACAGATGAAATTGAGTGAACTGGTTAACAAAGAAAGTATAAATATGACATTGTTTGTATAAATGTAGAAGCTTCCATCGTTCGTTTCGGGAACATTTTGGTCCAATACAGCGTTTGGAAGCTTAGCCAAAGTTTCCAATTTTCATTCCACATCTGGAAGTTATCCCAAAAAGAACTAACCGGAATGCCCAAATAGGTACAGGAAATCCAAATAACACCAACTCTATAACATATGAATAGCTTGAAATTTTCGTGAGTTGCAAGTGTCGTGATAAAAATATGCGAGCAAGGAAGAGGAAAACTGGCGACATGGAAAGATAAACGTTACAAGAGGAAGGCAAATTGTGGTTGCTAACGAAAGTGTTGACGATATTAGGGTGCAGCAGAGCTCAACTGATAAGTAATTAAAACCGGTCGAATTTTGGGATGGGATTACCATTTCTGAAAAAAAATACAAATATAATAACTCATGTTTTTAAATAATGAAAATAATTTAAAAACTATTTATACCTTTTTTGTTGGCATTTTTATCAACTTTTCTGTTGCATAAGATCATCTCCGGAACTGTATGCTCACTTTCCCACACTTATCCACACCCAGTAAGCTCCTCCAACATAGAATGAAGCAAGAATGTGTCAACGAGTAAAAGCATAATAGAGTCACGGCTACCAAAAAGAGACCGGAGATAAAAGATGCTTGAGATAGCACTTGTCATGAAAACTGTAAACGTAGAAATCTTCCAATATCGACGATACGAGTCGTCGTGGACAGTGATGAACTGGTGGTTTTCTCATCAAACCTGAATGGGAAAAAATTCAACAAGTTTCCGATTCTCACCAGGGTTTTCATTATATCAAGACTTATTTTCAATACCATCTCTAAACGAGTGTTTTTTGAGGCAAAACTTAATTTTTTGGTAAGTTTGGGTATTTGGTATGATGGAAATTACACGGTATATAAAAAACAGTGATATGGAAATGAACTTAAGTTGCTAATTCCATTTTAAAGTTTGCAAACAATTTTAATGCCAATTTTAACTTTGTGAATATCAATGATATTTCATAACTTAATATTTCTTGAACCATTATTATTACGAAATAAGTAGACATACCCTTAATTAAACTTCTATGTCGTCAAAATTTAATTGATATTAGATCTATAATAATATGTTATTTACACTAAAAGGGTTTTGTGACTAAAGCCAAGCAGAGTAAAATGATATACAAATAAAATTATTGGAACCAGCTTTCCACCTGCTCGAAGCAACACATCAAAAATTCAGCTAGATATGGTAATAAAAGATTAATGATGGGAATCCAAGCGGGTTGAAGTCGTCTTCCGTACGTCATGGTAGATAAAGTTCTACCTACGCGATAGCTAACTGTTATGTAACCTTTTGACACGTGGTACAATTAGCTGAGAGGTAAATGAGCTGGTGGATCCTGCAACAAAAATGTATAGTTGAATTCGAAATTTTTTAAATTCAAAACTCTGAACAGTTCTCTTACTATATTTTAAACATGAATTTACCCAAATAAAATGCTCTATTATGAAGTCGCTAAAAGTTAGGGTTTTCATAAGAATTTATATTAAGCTGTTGAATGTTGTCCATATAACGATTAAATAAAGCTATAATTTCTCTTACATAATATTAGAGAATGTGTGCTTATTTTTCGTATTACAAAACCCTTCAAAATATTCTTGAACTCGAGAAAATTTGAGAGAAACTATTTACACATAATATTAACTGCAATGATTTCTCCTTTATCTCAAGCAGAAACACTAAAAATCCAGCTGGCAAAATTAGTAAATAGAGATAGAAAACAGAAGCAATATTACTATCAAGCGATATCGCTTTCAAAGACTCTTCATGTTTGGATTTACGGACACTTTTTAAGGACAACATATGTAAAATTACTTTCTTCCACTGTTCAATAATCCCCGACCCAAGAAGGGAGTACATTTTCTTCAAAAAGGTATTTGCGGACCACGGTAATTATGAAATGTCCATAGTTTTTTAACTCTCGCCAGGGATTGTTTGCTTACGGTAAGATACCTAACATTTTCCCTTGACAGTACAGAAGAAAGTTTTAGATAAAGCAGCGTTGCCGCCTCAAAATTATCAATATATGCTTCATTTTTACATTTTTCTAGTACACCAGGAAAATATCCTCGTTTCCCCATTTTCCTAGTGTCATTTACATTTTGAGGTCTTTTTACGGAGTCATTGATTTTCTTTATTTTTTCCCAATTTTTTGGAGCTTTCTCCATTTCCTCCATTCATAAACAGCGTTTCAAAACTTGAGGTGTAAAAATGTCTGCTTCCAAAATTTTTATCTGGGGCTGGTAAAATGTACCGTGTGGATCCATCATATTGTCGAACAAGCTGCTCGTCGTGATTTCTTGATGAAAGTGTAAAATTGCTGTCAAGCAGTTCATCAAACGATTCATATTTAGAGTCAGGAGTTGGTGCACATAACCGCTTTATGTTATCTCCTTTGTATACTTCACATAAAATTATATACGCTACTAACCATCCCAGGCCGAGAGCACGACATTTGCTCACTAATCTTGCACATTGCCCCATAACAAGTTAATTGGAAATGTGACTGTTGCACATGTATCTATTTCAAATTTGATAAATGGATCCTTCATCTTTTCAATTACTAAAATTGAGTAAAGTAAAAATCCACTCACAATGCATAAAAATACAATCAATGTCCAAGTGGCGGCATCAAAAGCAGATGCTTCTGTAATCACCCTAAAAATTGGATTTCTGTTTGGATTCGCACAAGTGACAAAATGATAGCCTTTGCTTTCAAGCTGAATTATCTGCAGTGGTTTCCCATATCCCTCTGTAATTTTCAGTGTTGGGTAAAGAATGCCGGGAAATATATCATCGCTTCGAATTGTAGAATTAGGAGATAAAAGTTGTAAGACAGTATTTTCAAGACTTTTGCCTTTAAATGTCCAGCAATTTTTGCAATCAACATTCCATGCTTTAAATCCTTCTACTTGCTGAAAACCTTCCTCTAAATTCAGAAAAGATATGCTATAAATTTGAAATGGCGTAAATGAATAGTTTACATAAAACACAGCTCGTATTCCGCAATACTTTAACTTAACGATATTTTGATTTTCGTTTTTGCAACTTGAAACAAAAGCTTTGTATAAGTCCTGTGAGCGAGGATGTGTCACTAAATAGGTGTTGTTTACTTGAAATTGTTCCTGGTCAACAAAATCTGTTGGAGCCAGTTCAAACAAAAGTTTTGTTTTGTAGACGGTTGCGTGTAAGAGTGGCCTATCCAAATCGCAATGTCGTCCTTGACATTCATGATCCACTAATAAAAAAATGGAATTTATAATAGACTGTGAGAAAAGAGTTTCAACGTTGAGAAACGTAAATAAAAAATCTACCAGGTCTATGAAAATCTTCCGGAGATTTGGATAACTTTGGATTAATAAAGAAATCAAAATAGGAGGGTGGGACTAAATATTCCCATTTTGAGGGCCCTCTAGAGTTCACTCTCCACGACTTGCAATCTGCCGGAGGAATGTGGATCTGCACTTCACAATTTAGTTTCAGTGGAACTGAGGCGTTGAAAATGAAACCTTGATTGTTTTCTAAATCCCAACGTTCCTTATCACAAGTAATTCCCCATGGCCCAACAGGGTTCCAATTTTTTCCGTAGAAATAAGTGGACTGCACAGTTGGTATAGTCAATTGCTCTAATTGATAAGAGTTCTGGAAATTGCAACAATTCAGTAATAACATAATTTTAATGGACTTGGATTTTAATAAATATTTTAAATATCATGAATATTTACCTTTTGATTTGAGCTTACGGAACTGACAATGTGAATGGAACAGGATTTGAAAATTTGCAAATTATCATCGAGATGGATTATTTTTTGAGAGCTGACACCCAGCAGAAATAACGATATAAATGTTAAAATCAAGAAAAGCGTTAATGGAGAATTCAACATCTTCGAGCTTTAAAACTGCAAGGAGAAACTCATTTGACAAAAATGTTGCCTTTTATGCTATTTAAATATTCGAGGAAATGAATTTCAAAAGTTTAACACAGTTGAAGCCGAAATTAACAATTATAGCATTCTTTATTTTCCTGATGTCTGCACAACACATAGTATTAAGCTGCAACAAATGCATGATAGTTGTGCAGGGACTGTATTGTCATTTTACAAAAACATGCTTGTCTACGTACTCCAATTTCTACAATAACAGTGTATTCTAACTGATACTTCCATTCAAAACGACTTTCACAAAGCAAAGAGTGTCACTACAACAAGTTTTTTATATCGTTTCCGTAAAAACATAATTAACCATGAACTAAACTTCAGGATTGCTGAGTTGTAGCAAATAAACAAATTTTAGACAAACAGCCATTATCAATTGTTCCGGTGTACAAAACAAAGCTATTAGCTTGTTATAAGATACTCTTTCAGGAAGTTATAACTGCTTAAAAACATGAAATGAGTACATATCCCGTCCAAATATACTTTGTTAGAGAATCAGCATGCCCATTCTAACTACCGAATATACATCGTTCAGACATTTCCCTACTACTGACAATAACATTTTCCTGTGTGCATATATTTAGTGCTCTTATGCTGCCCTAGATTTAATTACAAAGAACATAGTTCTTGCAAACAATATCTCAACAATGCAGGTGCTCTACTTCTATCCACCACGTGAAACGGACCAGTCGCAGCGTTAAAAGGGGAAGGATCTAATACACCGCTTAACTTCCTTATTTCCTTTCAAATTCCATTTCTTTAAACTTTGCAGAAATGACTTGGAATAAAGCAACCCCTTGCTTGATACATCCAACAACACAACAATGAACAATATCACTGATATTGTGTAAACCATTGCAAAACATAGTAGCAATCCCGGAATATTTCCTACGAACGTAATGATTATATAAAACCCGGCAATTATTAATAAAGAGCAAAACAATTGCACAACAGGGAGCAGATGAAACTGGGCGAACTGATTAACGAAGAAAGTATAAATGTAGCATTGTTTGTAGAAATGTAGGAGTTTCCGCTGTTCTTTTCGGTTGAATCCATTCCCAATACAATGCTTGGAAGCTTTTGCCAAAGCTTTCAAGTTGTCATTCCACATCTGAAGCGTTATTCCAAATAGTATTATGCGAAACGCCCAAATGGGTACTGGCACTCCGAATAAAATAGCTTCAAAAATGTATGAAGCGATTTTAAATCCAAGAGAGTTACATGTGTCATGATCAAAGTGTGTAACTAAGGTTGGGGAAAGATGGCGACACGGAAAGAGAAAAGTGACAATAGGTAGAAGAATTGATGTTGCTAAAGAAAGTGTTGACGATATCAGAGTGCAGCACAATTCGAAACGTTTAGGACTCGTCCAATTTAGAGGCCGCGTTTTCACATCTGAAAAATATAAAAACAATTATGCTATTTCCGTATAGTATGAAAACAGATTAGGTAGTTTTAACGTACCATTCTTATCTAACATTCCTTTGATTGTTTGATTTGCTAAGATCATTTGCGGAACTGTGTGTTCACTAAAATCACTGACCCATGCCCAATATGCCCCACTAGCATGAAATAAAGCAAAAAATGTGTCGAGAAGAAAAAAAGTAATGGACTCTTTACTACCAACAACGGAATGCAGGCGTCGAATGCCTGAGATGACACTAACAATAAAAAGGATGCACATAGAAATTTTCCACTTTTGACGATACGACTTGTCATTGACATTTATGAATCCGTTCGTTTTCTCATCAAATCTGAATGGGAAAAGGTAAAGGAATTGTCCAATCCTGACCTGGATTTTCATTATATCTAGGCTTAGTTTCAATACCATTTCTCAATTAGAATAGTTTGTAGCAGAATTTGAAGATTTTTTAATGGGATATTTAATAACGATTTTATTCTTTGAAATTACTTTTAATGACTAAACGTTGAAGTGAGTTAACTGCACAAGCTGTGGAAAACTGAAGTAAAGTTGTGCACCGAATCACACCAAGAGCCTCCGTAGCATTTGTAGGTTGAAATTTGAACAGTAGAAAGTTGAAAGCGAAATGATTGGACGTGTACATGCCACATGCAAAGTCACACCTCTGAGTCGTCTGGGTTAATGTTAGAAATTAAGACGACAAAAAGTTTAGACAGTCGTGGGTTGGATTTCCGCGATAGATAACGTTCTACATATTTAAGGTGTAACTAATTTTGTCGACGTCTTTGACGTGACGTGGACGTCCTGCGAACCTGTCAGTCGTCATTATTTTAATTTTTGATTTACGCTATTACTCCAAAACTAAGTTTTTGCAAATAAGCTTCGACTTTCTCATTAGGTTGCAAAACTGGTTTCCCAGTTATCTCAAACCAAAAATTAAGGTGACAATGAAACTAATTAACAGATAAAATTGAATCCATTACCTTTGCGCAGGTCATGCGTCATGGTTTATTTCTGTCAACCGTTAAAATAACATTACAGCTAAGTTTTTATCACTTAAGGTGACAACTGTCAAAATAATCTGACAGGTTTGACAACAAATACAATATACAATATTTGCAAATCCACATTACCCTAACCAAATTCCTGGAACAAAATGGTAAATATTTTCCCAGAAGAATTTAAAGATGGTTGAGTAATTAACTAATATTAATACGGAAGTTTTTGTAACTTCGTCTGACGGCTTTTTCAGAATATTTTCCCTATTTTCATAAATGGATCTGCCTAGTTGGTATTCTATTTTTATCCTAAACTTTGCTTACAAGTATCTCAACACCTTTTCACTTTATTTCAGTCCGCCTTTAATTATCACAGCAAAAATAATCGAAAAACTAATGTCGGCCTCTAACTAAATCACCAATTTTTTACTCACGACTTAATAAGAGTAACTTTCTTCGTATAAGAATAAACTTTGGAAATTAAATGTTTTAAAAACCTTTTTGAACAGCTTCTCGATCAAGTTTTTATTAAAAAGCAATGACCGTCGTGACAGAGAGAACGTAGATGATGGAAATCAAACATAAAATCATGCGCTTCCCATTTGTGGCAGTGGTGGTTTCATCCACGTTCTGGATTTTTGCCTACGTGTTGTCGATGGGATGTAACTTTTCTCCAATTCAAATTTGGTGTATAGTGCAGTAACTTTTCAAAGCTTCATTAAAAAACCTTTTTTGTTTCTAGTGTAACAAAAGAGGGCCAGACTCTATAGTGTGGCAACATGCGCCTGTTACTTATTGTAGCCTACCGTTAACCTATTTGTTTACCTAGTTACCTAGATGGTTAACCCCTACTTGTGACCATATTTTTACGCCGAAGCCACCATTTAATTTTAATCGTTCCTAGACACGTTAAAAAATTTAAATAAGTGTTTAGAATTCTAAGTCATCCCATTTGATCGATTAAATTGAATTGAAACATACAAAGTGTTCTCGTCCGAAAGTTCAACGGAAAGAAATTGAAATTTCTGCAAACTGAGGGAAACAAGAGAAATAGTACTTTTGCTTATCAAATATAACTCCGATATATTCACGGATTAAATTTACAGTATTTTTCACCAAAAACTAGAATTTAGTGGAACCGATAATATGCTACATGATACCGCTCTCAGATGAACTCATTTCTAGGGTAATTCTAAGGTTCTACTATCCTCTGGACGAGCAGCACTTTGTATATTTCTAATTCAATTTAATCGATTAATTTAGGATGACTTTAGAATTCTAACACCTATTTAACGTTTTTAACGTGTCTAGGAACGATTACATTACAGTGGTGGCTTCGGCGTAAAATATGTAGTAGGTAGGTTAGGTAACAGTAGGTAACAAGTAGGGTAGGTACAAGTAGGTAAAGTAGGTAAGCTAGGTAACAAGTAGGTAAAACATAGGTAACAAATAGTAAAATAGGTAAACAAAATAGGTACAAATAGGTACAAAAGGTAACAAAATAGGTAACAGGTAACGGTAGGTAACAATACGTACCAGGCGCCATGTTGCCACACTATAGTCGAGTCTGACCAATGTGTAGAATTATGATTGAAAGTACCCTGATAGGTAAAACATTTCAGAGTACCCCATTGCTTTGTTTTTAAAAAATCAACATGATATCCAATTTCACTTGATTTTTGCTGGTTTTCGGAAAATACTTTTTCTCTACTCGTTGTGAATCCAGGCCAATCGAACTGCATTCAACTAAAGCACACCGAGCTTTTTGACACTGGCGTTGTAGAAATCGCCTTGCGGAAAAACCTTCAAAAATTTAAAGCATTAAATTGTTTATGACCAGTTTTCAGTCTTTGAACCCGAATTTCTTTTAACTTTGACCAAAACATCATTTTAAATTGACAAATCATGATTTTAGAGCAAATTAACACGGAAAACGATATAAGCCAATCATTTCCAATTTTTGTTCTATGACATTCAGTACACGAAGCAAATGTATGGGGAAAGATATTCATTCAGATTTTGAAGTATAGGAAACTCATAATGTGGAAACGTTGGATCGAGCTTTAATTTCATTACGTAGAGTATTTCGTTCTTGGACAAAACTGAAAATTTGGATGTTTTAGTAATAAACAACATCCAGAAAATATTGAAAAACATTTGTTAATTTTCAAGCCATTTTAATTGCCAGAAACGTTCTCCTTTCTAACAGTTTAAAGACTGAAGATGTGTGTTTGGACTAATCAACAGGATGACGCGTGTCTGGGATTTGAAAATAAGTAGGCTGGAATCAATTTGATTTATGTAATGGGAAACACTTTATTTCCGGAGGATGTAGATTAACCAAAGTTAATCTGGCTTCGAAAACATGTTTTCAACGTTTGCCGTATAATTGGTCAGCAAAACTTCGATGAATTGGAATTTGTTGAATTCATTCGATAATGTTATTAAAGTAGGCGGCGAAGGTAATGTGGTATGATTAAACGTAAATTGCTGCTTATACTTAACAATACCAGCTAGTGGAAAAATTGAGGCGTACTATCTACTGACATGAAGAATTTTGAACTTTTTTCTACAAGCAAATAATATGTAGCGATGATGAAGGAAAAATATTCAACGATAGGACAAAAATTTCTTTGGGCAAAAACAAATTGCGACATTTTACCTTACGCTACGGTTGAACAATAGAATTCCTGGGAAGACGTTTAGGTTGCACGAAGTTCTATTCAGCTACAGAACTTCCAGTAAACTTCCTTATGTTTAATCAGACTGCTGGTAGATAGTTTCGGCAGAATATAGCTCAGCTAATAGCCGGAACAGACTATTGGTAGCAGCAACCAAACCGCTAATAACCATTGGAATGAAATTCTACGAATCTTTGCTTTCAAAACTTCGAAACTTTTCCCTTAGAATTTTTCATTAACGTTCCCAGTAGACGTACTAATGGGGCAATGAATCCTATCTCAGGGATTGGTCTAGTATTTTATTTTAAGTCTATGGTTTACCTCTTAAAGTCCGATATGACGTAGTTATTTCAAAAGGTTTTATAATAGAGACAACTTTCTGTCATGTGCCAACGAAAATATCTCTTATCCTCTGTTTTTTTAAGATCATTCTTTAAGTTACTATAATGAAATTTAAAAAGACACGAATTAATTATTGTCTTACATGCAAACCAATTTTTTTAGCAACGTATAGTATTAAATTTACCTAAATCTTATGACATAAAAGTATGCATTCAAACTGAAATTAATAAAGATTGGGTTTTCCAGCATTTAAAATGAAAATATTACTTCATAAGCTCCTAACTTTAAAATCGTGATATCATACAATACAAGATTTCTTGTATATTGGGTAATTGTTATTCTATCCTTAGAATTATTTTTATTTGCTAGACAAATTAATTCCTACCTTAGCAATAATAGCTATTGTAATGCAATGCACAATGTCTAATATTAGAAAACTTCTGAGCATCAGGCCTAAATGGACGAAAATAAATTTATTTTATGAATTTCGGTTTTCAACTTTTAAAGAGCGGTTTTCTGATGTAAAATAGGGTGAGTGAATTTGATGAATTTGTTTAAAATGTTTAAACACTTCGTCATTTTGCAGTAGCCTTACGTTAATGCACAAGAACTTGAATTTAAGGTACTGTTTAGGTGAATGTTTTTCCTGTGAACAGTATGCACGACGTGTATTGCACGTTATACGCCTTTGCTCAGTGGAGCAAATAAAGTAAACATTTTTGCTACCCAACTGCCATTTTGGTTAAGCGGTGTGTCGTGCAGGAACAATACAGTTGGAGTAAACATCTTCAAAAAAACTTACTTTCCGAAACGCCAAATTTTTTGCCTTACTCCACCTACCTGAAAATAATTTTAAAAGTAAAATATTTTGTTTATTTCGTATTATAATGATTAGTTTAATGCTATAAAGAATATAAGTCAAACAATTTTGAATTATTTCGGATTACAATTTTTGGGTACAACTGTTTCGTCGCAATATCGGTCTAAATTCTATAATCTATGTAGCATGATTCGCATGCATGCATTACGCAATCTACTACTAAATGACGAAGTTTTTAAACATTTTAAACAATTCATCAAAATCCTCACCCTATTTTACATCAGAAAACTCTTTTAAAAGTTGAAAACCGAAATTCATAAATAAATTTATTTTCGTCCATTTAGGCTGATGTCAGAAAGTTTTTCTAATATTAGACATTGTGCATGAAGTAAAAGTCAATTTCAACTTTACAAAATCAATAATGGGATTTCTCCAGTTTTTAAACTGGACTTTACCAGTCGGTTGAGCGTGAGTTCTTCTAATAGCAGTCATTTTTAATACTAGCAAAAGTCTCCCTTTTACTAAATATTTTATTGCACAACTCCAACAAGTATATCAAAACAACGCCATAATGCTTTCACACAAGCAAATTTTTGCTATTAAATTGCATAAAATTCTTTTTACTTTCCCAAGAATATATTCAATACCTTTGCACTGGACAACTAACTACGAAAAAATTATTATATCACCTTCCTTTAAAAGCTGGATTCCTTTAGGGTTTTCGCTAATATACCAATTTTTACACGGAATTATATGCGTTTTCGCTGCCATACGCTACGGAATTTTAGTTCCGCGAGTGGATTTCACCCTAATAAATTTTGTAATTGTGTCAATGTTTGCTTGTATCTTTGGAGCAATTGCTTTGATGGGCGCAGTTCTTTTTATGGATGGTCGATCAATCATTCATGGTGTGAATGGACTATTGCATTTGGAGCGGAAACTTAACAACACTCGTAAGTATTTTACAAAGCCTTTCAAATTTTTCTTGTGGTGAACTGATATGTTATAAAAATTTTGTTGCAGATTTGAATATAATGCTATCATTGATGATATCGGACTCCGTGTTTATTTTGGTTGTTATAATCGGATTTCTGTTTCCATTTTTAACCATTTCTACAGCACTCTTTTTTAGGTTTGATGCGTCCTTCTACATTCTAAGTGAGTTCTTTCCCACTTATGCTCACTCTTCAACCTTTGTTCTAATTCGATGCGTATACCTCCTTCCAATATTAGTTGATGGAGCAAGATTAGTCACACTTTTAATTATTTTGTCACTGCACTTGATTAATGTCGGTAATAATATTTTGCATCTTTTGCCAACAAATATGTGCGCCTTTGAAATTTTCATGGGGAATTACAAAGAATTGTTCCTGCTTTTCAAATTTATTCGTTTTTTCCTTGAATTTGCTTTGTATCTTAACATAACCATTATTTTTTGGGTTATTATTGTGTGTGGTTGGATATCCGTGAAAGGTTTTGGGAAAGTCCCGTTTGAATTCTATATCGAATTTACGTTTTTTGGTTTGGCATTTGCGATTGGGAAACTATATGCATTGACCAAATTTACGAGACTGTGCGAAAGATTTTGTGACATGGTAAACGCAGCAAGAAAACGTGCCCAGTATCAGTTTAAGAGCACAAAGCTGTTTGTGAAAAAAATTAGTTTAAAGCAAGCAAATGCTCTGCAGCCAATCAAAGTTAGATATGGAATATTTTTCGTGTTTCAGAAAGATTTTGTAGTTCAGCACTACTCCCTAATGCTACAGCGTATGTTTGATTTGATTCTTTTATTTGATTTCTAAATAAATAATAAATGTGTGGATAAATATTTACCCTTATCAACTTAATTGACCTCAGGTAAAATAAAAAATGCTTCAACAGGAAAGTTATACTTTAAAATTTGCCCAATAATGCTGCAAAAACTTAATGACACCTGAATGTGTGAATAAAGGTTAGTTGACTTGATTAGACAATTAGAAAAAGGCATTATCAAGCAATAATTTACAGGTATAACGATGACTATTTTTAAGGTTATTAGAGTTATACAGTTGATTTCATTGAATTGGTACGCTAAATCTACAACGCAGTTCACTTACAATGTTTGAGTTAGCAATTTTGTACGATAAACGATACACGGTTTACCTAAATTAAGGGCAATTTAAGCAGTTATGGTTATATTACATTCATTAAACTAGTTGGAAAAGGTTCTGTTAAAATCCACAACGGATCTGTAAATCCTGAAATAAAATTTTAGCTGTGTCTTAAACATTGTCGTTTCTCTACAAATACTATTATAAAAATGGTTTCCCCTCAACAAATTCTTGCATTTAGTACACCCATTTCTCTTCAGTTATATGATTTATCCGCTTCCGGTTACTTGGAATGAAGATTTCAGTAAAATTATCTGTACCCAATCGAATAACACGTGGACACTATTACGGTCATCAATAGCATATCAATTCATGGACGGATTCGTGTGTGCATTTACAGCTCTCTATTTCATGGTGTCAAGCCCATGGCAATATTTTGGCGTGCTTAATCTCCTAAATATTGTTACAACTGCAGCTGTATGCTTTACTTTAGTACTCCTCCGAATTGCGACCCTAAAATACCTATATTCTCTAATAGGGGCAATGAACGGAATTTTTAACTTGAAGCAGAAACTACATACTGGTAATAAAATTTGCATTGAATCTTCTACAACTTTTTCTGTTTTACCTTGCTAATTTGGATTTAAAATTTTTTAGAACTCGTATCCGAGGCATTCCAATACAAGAAAGGGGATTCGATTGTACCTGGCTGGTTTTATCTCTGGATTGTTGTCATCGGTGCTGTATTTCCGTTTGCTTGTATTGTAATAGCTGCGTTGGAAGGTTTGATCTTTTCTATTTTATATTAAGTGAGGTGTTGTCCACGGAAGAAAACTCAGATTTCATCAACCTTACCATAACGCTATTGCGATATTTGTTCTCGGTTTTGTCAACGTAAAGAAAGCAGATAAGCAGCGACAGAATCAATGGCGCCGCTTACGAAGGAAAGCTGAAATAATCGGAGAAAGCTTCAAGATTTTATCAATGTATTCACTATAGCAGCACGGTTACCAGTGTGGTATACTCTGTGGTATACTGGTAAGCTTTCATTAAACTTATTTGTCATACTGTAATGGAAATGTCATATACGTACCTCTGACGTCAATAGAATGGAGGCGAGAAGGGATAATACGGAATTCCATCATCACATTCTAATATGAAAATAGGTATATAAAGAATTCATGTTGATTGCTACGGTAAACATCATCAAAGAATCATAGTGGTCTCTTCTCAAAGTTGCGGGAAAGCAAAATTGGATTAGACATCGACATCATCATCAAACCCAGGAAGTTTCGTATATTTTGTGTCAGTTTCGTAAGAAAAGGGAACAGAGAGCTTTAGTTGGAATCTTACCCAAACATGCTTCTTGGGGAGAATTTGTTTTTGGGCTTCAAAGTCCACTTGAAATCCCAACAGATCTTTGGAACCACTCCAATCATTTTAATGGTCCCGAAATTTACCACAGTTACAGGCTCCACCAGAAAAAGTATTCGGTGGCAATGGTGTAAGCTGTATATTTCGTGCTTTTATCTGTCAATATTGTGGATTCAAGTAGTTCAGAGCAGAAACAAAGAAAGTATTATAACCACTCTAGAAACCACTTTGCTCACGGTTGCAATCACGACTTTTATCATCATGAAGTGGACTTACTTGGAGCAACTTGAGTTGGTCATTAAACTTCTCAACCATCTCCTTAAATTCGAGGAAAGCTATATTTCCACCAGTGACAAATATTGGGAAATGGATGATCTAGAAAAATATATGGTTCAATTTTGCCAGTTATGTGGAATATTGGCAACACCCATTCTAATAGCTTCGTACACTATCCAGAGATGGTTGAAACCATGCACATCGGCTCTTTTAGGATATTGGCTTTTACCAAAATGTGTGGATGGAACAGGTTCCTCAAGTATCTGGATATTGGCGATACTATTGATTACCAACTGGATGAATTATGATTTAGTCGGAGGCTTCATATTTCAAGTTTTTGAGTTGGCATTTTTGCAAAGCTGCTGTTTGAAAGAGTATACTAAATGGCTTCGCAAGTCGGCGACAGCATCTGCAAACACAACTCTGGATACCACCGCGCTGGTTCTTCGTTAAAGGCAGCTTCAAATATTGAACCAGCTTTACAACTGGATTCAGCAAGATGTACAAATTTTGGCTTTGTTGAATATGGTTCTATTTGTTTTCACTGTGAGTGTTTACGCTCTCATTTCACAGGGTTCCGGAATAACTGTGGCGCATTTGTTATTCTTTTCCTGTATTGTGCTCTTGGCTTTACTGGTTATTGTAATAGTTTTTGGAACTTTTGCAGGACTTCACAGCCAATCCGTGCGGTTAAAGGAGTTTTTGATGAAAATATTACCCCGAAAAATAATCAATTGTCGGAAGAGAAAGTTGGTTACGAAGTATGCAATGTCGTTTCGGATATTGAAAGTTAATATTGGGAGAGTTAACTATGTTGAGAAGTTTACTCCCATTATCATGCTCAACTTTTGTTTTGGACAAATTGTCAATTTACTTTTGATGGGTTGAAATTGTTTTTCTTTTCAGTTTACATCAAACAACAGTTAATAATAATACATTTTGACAGCTTTTAGTAGCTAAAAATTAAATACTAAAATTGGTATAATAAAAACCATATTTTAAATGTTTTGCAACTTTTAATTGTCTGATTATACTTTTCATATATAGCATTGATGTCGTGAATTCGAATTGGCTAGCTTACTTTTCTTGGAAGCGGAACGCCCGTATCCGTATTATTACATATTGTTATTATACGGACACTCAATTTCCGTAAGTTTTGTTTGGCAATATTTGCAGATTGGTAAACAATTTTTTCCATTCCATTTCAGTGGAATTAGAGCAATGAATTGTTAATTTTTACCGGATATAGTTTTTCGTATTCTATACTATCGTATAGTGGCGTCTCGCAAACCTCGCGTGTTGGTTTTAATCATTTTATCCCACCATCGTATATAGATAGATGTTATATATTGTTCACTTATTTTGGAAATTGAATGAAAGCATAGCTATATACTTGTAGATGTATGAATCCATGCAAATATATTATGACTTGTCGCCAGCAATTAAATGTAAGATAACTTGAATTGTATTGTTCAATATATATAATATAACTGTATCCTGCGTAATATAAAACCGAAAGAAAAAATACACTTCTCACTTGTGACTTGAAAACACAAATAAATAAACAGTTTCAAAAAATTATTAATTACTCGATACTCCCGTTTATCTAGTTTGTATTTTAATGGTTTATTCAAGTGACAATGGATATAATGCTAAGTTATTATATAGTTTAAAGGATACATAAAATGTCTCCTCATTAGATAAAAGGGGATATTTTTTGTAAAACATCCATTTGTTCATTGGGGACGTTTGAAACCAGATTAGTCCGGATGCCTTCAATCTTTACTTCTTTTAATCAATGGTCGTAACCTTTTACAGTATGCTTTCAAAATTTAATTGAAAACAGTGTTAACCTTTTTAATAATGGAAACTGTGATAGCGGTGGTCGCGCACAGATTCCTTGGCCGTGGTGGACTTTGAAGCAACGGAACTATATATTCTTGTACTAGTTGCACAAAGTTTAGGACTCACCGCATACCAAAAAACCTTACACAACTGATATGAAGTTCGCTGCTAAATGTTAACAATGCAAACGGAAACGTGAATAAATATAGATAGAAAATTGCAATGATGTTATCATTCAATGAATGATTTTACGGGTTGTTCTCGTTCAATATTATTTTTTCAAAGACACGTATGCTTTATAATTCTAGACCACTGCTCAACTATCCCTGACGCTATTAAAGAATGTACCTTTGTCAAAAATCGATTGGCTGACCACGGAACATTGTGGAATATCCAAAGTTTTCGTACCCTTGCCAGAGATTCTTTGCTAACAGTAAGATATCGCGATTTCTCGTTAGACAGCACATCATTTAATTTAAGATGCAGTAATGTTACAAGTTCGTAGGTATCTATGTAGGCTTCGTTCTCACATTTTTTCAACACATCCTGAAAATACCCTGGTTTTATTATTTCTACAGTTTCATTGAAGTTTTCTGGTCTTTTTAAAGATTCATTAATCCTTTTGATCATTTTCCCATTTTTGGTAGTTTCCCCTTTCCCACCATTATTAATGAAAAGGGTTTCAAAACTTGATGTATACATGTGTCTCTCTCCAAACCCCGAATCAGGAACTGTTACTACATTCCCTGGCGATCCAAGATATTGATGTACAACTGGTTCGTCATGATTTCTCGAATAAAACGTAAACTTTCTCTGGAGCAACTCCTCGAACGTCTCATATTTGTAGTCAGGGGTTGGGGCACACAAACGTTGTATATTATCTCCTTTGTAAATTTCGCATAAAATTATGTAAGCCAATAACACACCAAGTGCTAGTGCACGACAATTGCTCACTGATTTGACAGAATGTCCCGTTAGCAAGCTAATTGGAAATGTGAAGGCTCCAAAGGTATCAATCTTTACAAAAGGGTCATCCTGCCTTTTTAAAACAGATTCAAGTATAGTAAAAGTCCGCTCAAATAAACAATAATGCTAACATATCCAAGTGGAAAGGTCAAAGCGGAAGATTGTACAATTGTGCTAAATATTGATTTGAATTAGGATTTGCGCATGTTACAAAGTGATACCCTTTGCTTTCTAATTGAACTAACTGGATGGGTTTCCCATTTCCCTCTGTAACTTGCAATGTGGGATAAATTATACTAGAGAATACATCATCACTTCGTATTGTTGAATTTGTGGATAAAATTCGTAAAATTATGTGTTCTATACTTCTACCATTAAGTGTCAAACAATTTTTGCAATCCACGTTCCACACATTATGGTCATTATATTCATGAAAATTTTCTTCAAAGTCAAGATTTGATTTGAACTCTTTCGTTTGGTATTGCGTAAATGAATATTTGACGTATAAAAACAACTCCTCTTCCACAGCGTTTCAACTTAATGACATTGTAGGTATATTGTAAGCAGTTTGAAACAAAAGCTGCGTAAAAATCATGTGATTGAGGACGAGTCACCAAATAAGTATTGTTAACTTCAACATGCTCATTATTTCCAGAACAGGAAAATTTTAGTTCAAACAAAAGTTTTGTTCTGAAAACTGTTGCATGTAAAACTTTCCCGTCCCTAATGCAATGCCGTCCTTGGCATTCATGATCGGCTAGTAGAAATATAGAATTTATCATGGATTCCGTGAAAAGAGCCACGGTGTGGAGAGTGACGTAAATAAAAAATCTACCAGGTCGATAAATCTTCTCAGGAGATTTTGATAATTTGGGGTGAATTAGGAAATCAAAGTGGGAGGGTGGTACTAAATAATTCCATTTTGATGGTCTTCGAGAAGTAACCGCCATGAATTGCAATCCAGTGGTGGAATGTAGATCTGCACTTCGCAATTTAGTTTTAGCGGAACTGAGGCATTAAAATGAAAACCTTGGTTGCTTTCCAAAACCCAACGTTCGTTGTCACAGGTGATTCCCCAAGGTCCCTGTTGGTGGAGATTTCGCTTGTAATAATAAGTTGACCGACAGATGGAACATCCAGTAGGCCCACATGATACTGATGACGCTAGTTTAAAAAGATACGTTAAGCGATTCATAAAACAAATTGTTAATTTAAAATTAGAATGTACCTTTTCATTAGATGTTTTGGCGTTGACAATGTGAATAGCACAGTTTTTAAATATTTGCAAATTATCGCTGAAGTCTATAGTGCTTTGACAATAAACCACCGATTGACATATGTTCAGCAATATTACAAGAGAGGAGGAAATTCGAATTGAATACCACATATTTGAGCTGTCCAAAGGAAATTAAACAAATGTATAATAGAACCACTGCCATTCATGTATTTTTACAGCTTTGAGGAAATAAAGACAGCCTATTACAGTTCAACAAATATATAAGATTACCGTGCTTTATCTTACTTCCTGTCATATTTTTAGAGATCTAGGCTATTGGTATTAGGACAACACCAATTTAAGACCAATTATTTTTTCGGCGATAGTTTCATAATTTGTTTGAATGAACACGGATGTTTTTCGTACCTTTCAAAATTTGTTTGTTTGCTTGTTCAAATTTAGAACTGCTTATAGCGTGTAAAACTACTCAATCAATCTTTTGAGCAAACAAAACCGTAATTTCAGTTCACTTGTATTCAGTGCACTTTCCGTAAACATAAAAATAATAGTCGACCTCAATGCAGGACGTTCCGAACAGGACCTCACAAAAACTCTCTTTGAACATTTGTTGATCGCGTGCCATGTATTATTTGATAGATGTTTCTAATCCCTATCAGTAATTGAATTCGATTCGTATCCATTTTCAAGAAAGTATATTTTTACTGTAGTTTAATAGGACATAGTTCAACAGGTCATTGGTATAATATTTGTCATTATGTTTTTGACAAACGTAGCAACTTGTGATTAATACATAGCAAATATAATATATACCAATGTTAATTATAATCAGAATAAAACGAAAAACCTTTTTTTGACTTTAAAGCAGTACCTTAAATGATGCCAACCCCTACAAATCGCAAGTTTCTATGAAATATTTCAATTTGATTCTGGTTCCTAGTTAACGTTTGGTCATCAACAATGCCCGCATAGTTCCCCTTACAACTCCTCTCTGAAACTTGAACAGGCTCAACCTTCCAATAACAAACGCTTTCCCATAGCAACTACAAGACCTTGAGAACTTTTTCATTTCTTTAATCTCCTTCCCTGAACCCAAATTTCCGATTTTCTTCCAAGAGTTTAAGGTGCTTAGTGCACCTTCGGAAAACATGCGACCCATTTCTAAAACAAATGACCAAACGCCACTCACCATCACAGTCCAAACTAACAGCTGCGCCTTTGGCAAAGCTTGCATTGTATCCCAATAACGAATTAGAGCAGAATTAGAGAACATTGCTGTTATCATAAAAGCCACATTTAAAATAAGTATGAACACGCCCAATGGCACAAGTCCGTGTGCCTGCAAAACCTGAATCGATCTGTAAATGATTTTGATATGGGCAGGTCTTCGAAATGCATTTATCGTTTTGTATGAACTTCTGCCAATACGAAGTTCTTGAAGAATCAAAGGTGTTAAATATGCACCCGTTGTTAAAGCAAACCCACAACACATTACTCCTGCCAGATGAAGAACGACTAATATGTAGGAATGGTAAACGATAATTAATATCGAATAGGGGTGTAAAATAATTCTTCAGGTACTAAATCTCCGAGGAATATTACACCTCGTGGGTCATAAACCAGAAATAATGTGATCAAGAAATTGGAGAGAAGAAAGGCAATGGAAAGTCCAATAAGTGCCGCATCCACAAGTAAATTAAATTTACAGTTTGAATCCAAGTCGGTCATGTAAGTCTCCTTAAATTAATTTAAAAATTAATCAGATGTTTGTTAATGTTACAAGAGCAAATTTCAACAACAAGTTTTTTGACTTACTTTGTAAATAATGAAATAATGTTAAAATTCCATTAAGAAACCGACACACATCCTGGTCAGAGAACCGGAATATTGAATAAGCAATGGATATGAGAACACCTGTGAACCAGTAAGCCAGCGTCAAGTTGAACCTATCCACGTCGCCCAACTCATAATGCTTGATGACCATGTAGAGTGAACCAAATGTCCAGAGTTGGTTCAAGGTGTAATTTCTTACAACTCGACGATGAACTCCTGGATTGATTTCAAATAGCAAAGCTTTCTCGTCAAATTTCAGCGATGATGCTCCAAAATATTGGAGCAGCTTCGTGGTGACGAAAACAAGCTTGTAAAAACGTTTACTGAACATATTCAATTCACTAATTTTATCAAAAATTGAAATAAGGCAATATCAAGACTTATACAGTGTGCAGGGAAGACTTCTGCAATGTTCTAAAAACCCTGACATAATATTGAAATTCATCCTATACTTAGGATGTTTAGCTCAACCGCCTTGAATTACATATGCACCTTATATAAAAATGAAATTGCATGGACCTAATAAAGTAGAACAGAAAGTAAAAGTTAAATCTGGCAATTTTTGAAAAATGACCTCGTTAACTGTGTTAAATCCCGTAAATCCGATATTTAAATATATGACAATCCTTGTCAAAATTTCAGCCCGCATTCAGAATTTAATAGCTTAACTTTAGTCCTTGGATTAATTTATTGCAAAAACATTCAATCAAATTTCCTCCCAACTGTGTTATTAGGGTCCTATATATTTCTGCAAAACATTGACATGGTCACGTTATCTGTAAACACGGAAAGGAATAATAATACCTCTAATTTTATACTACAATTACTAAAAATACAGGCATATCAATATTCCCATGAACGTGGGTGTTTCTTTGCAATTGTCGTTATCATAAAAAATTATGAAAATAAAATTGGTTTAATGGGATCAGACCCGCAACCACGATTATGAAATTGAGGGGGGCACACGAGAAAAATTTTCGGCCCCATATTCATATACTTCTGTCTATTTGTCATTAGTATCGCAGACACTTAAAAGTCTGCAATATTACAATAAAACATTACAAAAATGTCCTTTTTAGACAACTGTAGACGAAATTGTTGAGTAAAATGACCAAAACAGTACTCATCACACTTTTTTTGTACCAACTAATTGCAAACTCCATATTTGCTGTTTACAAACGAGCTCAAAACGGTTGAAATTGTGTATAATCACGCGAAAAAAAGTCGAAAATTATGTCAAATTGTTTCTTTAAATTTCTCAAACAAAAAATATTGAAATTTTTGGAGGTGTATTGAAATTTATTATGAGTTGCGGAAAATCAGGGGGACAGTGTCCCCCAGTGGTTGCGGGCCTGAATGAGATAATGGCAATATAAGCAAGTTCAAATCCATTTTCGCAATTGTTATTTGTTGCTCGCATCGTACATCCATTTGATTGAGGAAACCCCAATTACATAATATTATAGTTTTCAGCTAAATTTTGAAAATGCCCACTCGGTTATGTTGAAGTTTATGATAATAATGGCTGATGTTGAAACTTAAATATATAAAATTGTTTCATGTCTATGAGCGGTTTCCAAATTTTTAAACTAATCGGATATTATTTAATAAGGCATTTACAAGACTGACGCAGTAACATACGTAAGAGAACGCATTCTGTCTTAAAATTAACCGAGTTCATAAATTTGTAAACTATACTACAAAATTATTTAATTATATTTCTTATTTCGCATCGCATTAGAATTTTTAATCATTGTTTTTACAAAACAGGTTAACCTTGTTTTATATACAATATCAACATCGAGTCACCCGAACTGGAATGAGAAGAATTCAGAGTTCTATCAATGGTATTAGGAGAGCAATCATACGTCCTTGCACTCCAGTCGTACTTCTTAACTTGAAATAATACAGCCAACTTCCCCATTTTCTCTCTGAGTTAGTTTTGACCGGAGCAAGTAATTCTATGATTGTGAGTAATTGACCTAGTTGCAAAACTTTTATGGAACGTTTTAGGATGTTTCTAGGTTTAATTTACTTCTCACTGTAGGGACTTACACATTTATTTTTATTTCATTGTTTCTCGAAACAATGAAAGGACTTCTGTAGAACTGCATCTTTTGCTTAACCCACTTCCTATTCTTGTTTATAGAAATGTTGGGCAATATACGCCGCAACACCTCGGTTTTTCCCAGTGTCGAAACGGAGTGTATTTGGCCCATAAAAGTTGTTGCTAACAACATAGCAACAACAGAGACTAATCCAATAATTGCAAAAAATATAAGTTCCGGAGCCGAAATTTGATATCCTACAGCGATCAAGGTATAAAGACATAAAATTGTCGCTAACATGATCAGTATAATCACGGAAATGAGAGGACCATCTTGTTGATTAAAGTTGTAGTAGCGGTTCAGAATTTGTGTTTGGTTTTGTAGATAGAAGTACTCTTTATATTTGTAGCCTTTATAGAGCATCTTTGTATTTTCTTGTAAATACCGACGTATAAAATAAACCTGCAGGATAGAAAATGTCCAAACTAAAATTACTAAGCTTCCAATTGCGTCAATTTTCAGCCAAAATGTTACAGCACAGTTAATCATCAGCATTGATGTCGACAGAGTAGACCACACCACGTTCCCAAACGGACGGTTACATTCTGGAATGAAGCCATACCCAAGTGTAGCCGAATTGCATGGCAAAAACCAACTCAAAATGGACAGGGATGTGGCAGCTATCGGTGGTACTGCGATTGCATAGCAATATGCTATCTTTATTAGACGTATTTCAATTCCATGTGCGGCTAAAACATCTTCGAAAAAGTTATACAGTAATAATGATAACGAGCAATTACGGTGAATTTAATATCAATATTTACCGTGATGACTTACTTTTCATATTTTGTCTCTCAAACTGAAGAAATAGGTTGAACAACTTGGCAAAATCCTTCCGACGGTTTAACATTGCGAATTTTCCGAGAGCACTTACTAGAAACCCGCTAGCAAGCAACAGATTTTCTAACCAGGTGTATAGTTGTACACTGCCCCATATCCTTTCATGCAAAAGTTGTATCCAAATTCCCAAAACGTAGAAACCAAATAGAAGCGTCTTTGCCAACTCCTAAAGCAGTGTCAAATTGCTTGTAATTATTAGTGTTTGATTTTGTGAGACTGAAAATGGGCAAGTGCCGTATAATCTATGTTGTTTGAGATGAAATTCAATGTAGCTTATCAAGTTTTCTTTGAGAAGCATTGTAATGGAACCGATTGTTTCAGCTTACCCCTTCTGAAATTTAAAAAAGATTTTACTGACGCAATGTTTCGTTCGTTGTTTCTTTAAGTCTGTGCAGAAAATGAATATGTTTGAAGCTTCAATACAAGCAAAATTGGCAGCTCATCAAATATTTAAAAACGGCCTTTGGCCAAGGAAGGATAAAGAAATGGCCTTGTGCCAGCACCATAAGCTAGAATATAAGACGTTAAAGATTATATCTTAAAAACACTTATGACGATTTGTTGTTTCAACAAAACCACGTAAGTGGACGGGTAGACGTAGCTGAAGGGAATTAATTTGGCATTCTGATGATATTGTGTTCTTATTATACATACATACATACATACAACCCCTAAATACTCAGTTTTAGCTACATCGGATTATTTTTTTATTTTTAAAAAAATTTGTACCCTTAAAACCGACGTTGTTAAGGAATGTCCTTTAAAACTATTGTGACCATTCGATTCACCTGGTTGAAATACTTTTCCATACTCAGGATGACTTTTATCGTTGTTCTGTCTGAAAAGTGTTCCATAGAATGGCCTTGTGGAGTACTATATGTGTGCCAAATTTGGTTCAAATCGGTCAATGTATGTGACCAGCAACGTGCACACAGACGGACAGACAGACAGACGACTCAGAAGAATTTAGACTTATATTTTCAGCCACGAAATAAACCATGTATTGAATATTAATTTTAGGAAAGGAGCTAGGTCTTCTTCAAGAAGGACTATTAATAATACGTAAGTCAAAAAGCCATTTAATTGACCTGTCTTCACATTTCAATATTATTTGGTCTTTTTATGACTAATCAATTTGTGCCTTTTTTCATATTACCACAAATACCTAGTATTATAAAGCTCGAATGAATTATTTATTTCGGATCAGAGATAGAGAGTTTTCTTTTATTTAAGATCAAGTGATTGGTTTTTATGGTTTTCTATTCTTTCATTTCAAATTCACTCAGCCTGGCTTCCAACAAATATTTCTCACGAGGCGTCCAAATTAATCACGTTTCAACACCACAATTCTTACAACGTGAGCGAGCAGTGGCATTAACAATAGTAAAACATATCGTATACGTAGACAGTTATGCCATTATTGTAAGTAAGCTTACGATCTGATTATAAAATACACATGACATGACCAACAGTGTCAGTTCGTTTGCTCAATTCACATAACCTAAATAAAGGGATCTTTTTATGTAAACAACACGGAGGAGGCCTTAAAGACTCAATAACGTTGCTTAGAACTTGAACAAATTGGTCGAATTGGTTGGTTGTAGCGTGTATTTTACCAGGAATTCGGTTTTCTCTAAAATATTATTTTCTGTAAAAACAATATGTGGTCATATGTATCTCATATGTATCGCGATATGTATCTCAGATCAAAGTTCAAATGTTGTCTATAATGAAATATCACGCCAATTCGATGATGGGAATGCATAAAAAGACCTTCCGGGTCGGTTCATTAAAGCGGGTCGTGAAAATATTCCGTGCCGGTTATGTCGTCGTTTAATCTGATGGCAGACTATCGAAGCCTTCTTTTATTAGTATTGGTAAACTTTATATAAATTTATAGCTTATATCAACTACATTTGACCTTGAAACTTTCTGTAATTTCATGGAAAGATAACTTATCAGCGTTTCATTCTTTAATTATATGTATGCCTTTTTAACTCTTTATGTATCTATCCACCTTCCGGGTTCTTAAAAGTAAAATTATAAAGTCAATTACAATACGAACACGAAAGTCAGAAAATAATTTTATATGTTATCTGACGTCTCTAAATTTCAGTTGCAATACATCATTATTTCTAACTTCTTAACCTTTGCAGCCTTTGTCAGGCCACTGTAAATCAGTTTAAACAATAATTTGACCATGATCTTATAATGTATAATGCATTAAAATCTACGACCAATTTTATGCAAAAAGTTTTAGACAACTTACAACGGTGTAAGAATTTTAAGTTTTATTTCAACAATAAAAGTGTATAACAAATAGAACGTTTTAATTGATATAATATAAACAAGAGAAAATAATCTGACTTTTTAAGGTAAAAGGGCTGAGTTTGTCTAACAGTTCACAATTTTATATGACTGGTATACAAAACACGAAGAAAGTTAAAGAAACAAAATGTTTCAAAATCCTATATCCAGTAGTTGTGGTTTCACAGTATGATATATTTTTAATGAACATCCTTTGTTATAAGAGATTTTCTATAATTCTATAAAAACATTTTGTTTAATATAAATTTTTTATATAGTAAGCTTGCTGCACTGCATAATCATATTTTTGAAAATACACGATGAAAGAGTAATACACGTCATACCATAATATAATATATGATTTTACTAAAATTATTAAAACGTGACAACAAGATTCACTAACAAATCAACTGCATAATCACAAAACTGCAAAAAAGTGTTGCTTCCATTTTTATGAAAAGGATAAGTCGACTGATATATCAAGGGCGTGAATGACTGTGCCGCTCTCCACACATAACTTTTTGGTTTTGAAAATTTGACCAAATTTTCCCTGTAGTCAGTAGAAATTTTAAGCGTCTGCTCGCACTGACTCTGTTCCTCATAAGCAATCAAAACTGTACAAGCTAGTCCAACCGCACTGAGTAGTCCCAAAACCATTCCTGCTGCCGAGTCCAAAAGTTGGTTTAGACAACGAACCCACGCAAAACCAATGACAGCCAAAATAATTAGCATAGCTCCAGAGTGAAAGGCAACTTTAATATGGGCGATAACCTCATTCGCATTTCTGCATTGGAGCTGAGCTGCTCTGTAGAAGTATACTATTCTTTCTTGTGACACAATCCCAAGTTTATTCGTCATGTAGCGTTGGCTTCCAACTGCACGTTGTGGCAACATAGCTCTACACCAAAGCCTTGTGGAAATGAGGGACAATGCTCCAATTTTAATAATCGTAATGATCGTATTTGTAGTGAGTAGTGCACCCCAAGCAGTAAAAAGTATCACGGGAAAGCTTAGAAGGTTCAAGGAAAGCTCAAAATCTAGGTAAAATTTAACTACTTTGTTTACTGGCGACACGGGGTGAAAAAGTGTGAGAAGGAATAATACCGGAAAACTCAGGGTAATGAGGCAAATTGACTTGATAATTGTTTCAAAATTGTTATGTTCCTTGCTTTTGAAATGTTGTGGAGAAAGTACGGTGGAGAAAGTCAATTTCATATTTTTGTCAAAGTCAAATATTCCATTGAGACATTGCAAGATTTGAATTTTCAGTTCCTTAATGTGTGAAAGGAAAAGAACAACTTGGAAATATACGATGGTGATACAAACTCCAGCGCAAATGTTTAAAATCGTCTGTAAAGATTTTTGTATTAGGTTGTCGTTTTCATGTAACTCTTCCTCTTCTTCGGTGATATCTTCTCCAAAAATGTCGTCGAGAACGACCCCAGTGTTTAGAATAAAAAATAGAATGGCTACGATGTATCCAAAATACCAATTATAATAGTGGTACCATTTGCTTAAGACGAAGCGGTTCAGGTGCTTATTCCAGTAAAGTACATGACAAAAGACGCATCTGACAAAAAATCCTAGACGAAGTCCAATGGCTTTCTCAATGCCCCGTGTTAACATTTTCGATAAATATATATAAGCTAACCTTCAGGCACGACAACCTTTGAAAGACTGATTTTGTGTTTTTTAAAACATAATTTGAGAGAATTTCCAACTACGGGTAAAGTGACGGATATTTCTGCTGTAGTTTTGGAGGCCTTCAAAAGAACCCGATTGCAAAAAACTTCATTAAAAAAATTCATTTCCTGCTTGTAGTTATGACTGTTTTAAGTTTTGAACTTTCACAGGAACGTGCCAAGGTTTTTCGTAATTTATGTTTTATAAAAGCTTCAAATAGCATTTATGAATTTCTTTTGCAAAGTTGGTTCCCTAAATTAGAGGCATCGATTGCAAAAAGAGTTAGAACTTTTGCTAAAAAATTCAGTGAGTTATTAAGGTTAATTGGTTTTTCGAAACTTATTTTTAAATTCGTTTTAAAGGAAAGCGCCATCAGCTTTGCCTTTTCTGTAAATGCCACAAGTTACTTAAGAATCCCTAATACAACCACAGAAAAGAACTTCTGCTAAGTCCAGGGCCTTTTATCGGAATATGTCCCTAAAATTAACCAAACAAAACCCAACTCATCTGTCACCACGGATGTAGCTCTCACATTGAGCAAAACCTTTCATATAGATTGCTGAACTTTATAAATAACATCGTTAAACGTCCTACATGACAAAAATTACCCAAAGCTTTCAAGCATAAATGCAAAATTGTTTGCCAATGTAAAACCAATTTGCAATATATAATGCATATTGACAATACTGAAATCGCTGGCTTCATTTTCTTGATAGTACTTAATCTACGGCGCCTGTACTGCTGTACAGGGTAGGAAAATGTAAAAACATATTATGGTAAAGTGGCATGTAAAAAACATGTTAAAACATGAGAAAAGAAAATTATTTTTCTCCATGTGAAATCAATGGAAATATTATTATGGAAAAACTCATTGAGTGTCTCATTTTGCCTATTTCGCTGGCTCTAAATTGAAATATAAATTAATTCACGGCATACACACATTATAAAACAGAAAAACGTGTACTGCCAAATAGGAAGTTGACGTAGAGAGAACTCTTATTCTCATTGTGTCATCAAACTGAGCTTGAATACTCTGTTCCTGTGAGATACACTCTTCAGTTAAAGGTGTTCGGGTGGACGTAGTGGATTGTCAGGTAAACCCTAATGTTTAGTTTTAATTTTAACATTTCACAGGCCAATTTCTACGAGTTTTTACATTAACTATATATACTATTCTGTAGGATGCGGTTCTCAATTGGGCTGTCGGAGATTCTCGATATAATCGAATGGTTTTTCCCAAACGCTACTTGTAAACGCTTACTAATGAAGAAGTGTAAAAGTCAAGATCTTATCATTACGTCAACGATGAAGGGAGTTCACGAAGCTAAGACTGACGCCGTTGCAACAATCAACAAGATCATTATTATTTGTGTTTGTAAACTGCGAAAGTGCGTCAGAACCGTATAAAGTGCGTCAGTACCACAAAAATAAGGTGAAATGAATTCAGTAATTAAGTCTCAATTGATTGATAATGTTACTTGCCGAGAACAGCTAAAATATCCTGACTCTCCGATTTCTTACAAGTCCAAGTTTTCGTTGATTAATCGACGCCATTATAACTTGACTTTCAGTCGATGAACATAAGTTTCAGTATATCAAAATGAATTTTAACTAATGTATAAGTGTTGAAGATATATATATTATTTGATGCGATTAGATCAGACGTGAACTGAAAACTTATTGAGAGAATTTAGAAAGAACTTATTCCGCTACTACAAGAGAGAGTAAATGATATAAGCTATTGTAGCTACGCTAAATAGTGCCCTGTTTTATGTAAATGAGTTTTTCCATTTATCCTTGAATTTCCATGTTTTAATAATTTATACATGTCAAAAATGGAGTAAATCTTTTCTCCATCATTTTTGCCAACCCTGCTGCTATACCTTGTATTGTGTTTAGTAATAATAATCAACGTCGTAGTTTTGATTATAAAATTAAAGTTAAAACTGTAATTTTATAAAGCCACTTATTACTGTTGTCAATTCAGATTGGTAGGTTCTAAAAATGCAGAAAGTAAAGCAAAAAAATTTCCAGTCCAAATTGCTGCTGATGATGATAATGAGTAAAAAACTCTTATGGGGTAAAAATGTATTCTTCTGTTTTAATAAATGATTGCAGCTATGTGCAAATTACTTTTATTTGCTATTCACGAATCATGGTCAATGGAAATTATCAAATACAATCATTTTAAATTCTTTGTTTTTCCTTAGTTTAAAGAATAAGAGATACACAAATTAGTTGTATCTCAATAATTAAAATACTCAAATAAAAATTACGGTTTGACATTAATCCTATTGTTTTACTCATGTTCGGCTAGTACTGTGCCGTTCTTGGATTCTTTGACATTGGCTAAAAAGAGAGTCCTCATGCTTAGCAAATTCTGTGGACTGTCGAATTCTCGAATCTCCCCATTGTCCATAACTATCACCCGATCTGAATCCAGAATAGTGTTTAGACGATGCGCAATAGTAATCACAGTCGCGTCCTTAAACTCTTTCCTAATCGTTTTTCTGAATCAACTCATCAGTATCCAAATCCACGGAAGCCGTGGCTTCATCCACACAAGAATTTTAGTTTTCTCAGCAGTGCCTCTCGCAAGGCAGACCAAAGATTTCTGACCAACACTGACAAATAAAAAAACCCATAATAAAATTTTCTTGAAAATATGCTGACAGGTCTCCATCAGTTTTACCTTAAATTTTCACCCCCTTCTGCAAACCTCATAATCTAATCCACCTGGCAGCCCCTTCACGAAATTCTTCAAGGTGTGCCAATTCGAGCTTGTGCCACAACCGTTCATCCCCTCCAACTCAAAAGGGTCTAGGATTTATTCTCAACGAGCCAGAAACAGCATAGGATCCTGAGGAATGAATTGTTATTCTTCCTCTTACATCATGCACCCCAGTCTCGAAATATCATGTTCCATCTACACTTATGCTTCCTCCTGTTCCTTCAAAATCCTGAAAATGGGCCTAAGGTCATTGAACTCTTGCCTGCTCCAGTTTCGTCCACGACCCCAATTTTCTCTCGGGTTGATGTACAGGCTACTTATCTCAACACTAAATCTCATCCAGGACGATATTTTCGTTTGTAACTGTCAAAAACGATTTCCCAGCTTGTGGCGCATTCTTTTTTTAGGTTTTTGAACCGTTCATGAAGTTTCCCAAGGGGCTTCCTGCACACACATTACTGTACTCTTCAGACGTTCCACTGCCACCGATATTAGTTTCCATATCGGAAAAAATGGCGAACTAGCATAATCAAAGCTCCAGTGATTTGCAAGGCGTAGGTTACTGACAGTCCCTTTTATAAAACAAAGAGGAAACATTAAAGCATTTTCAAATACTTAACTAATTCAATACAATTTTAAATCCAATTCTTACCACAAGCCCGGGGCTCAGCGTTTCCCCTCCCCAAAAAACCGCAAACGAACGGCGCAAAAATACCACAACTATTTCCCAACGTTTTCCAACCTAACTTGCAGCCACCTGAACGTGCTGACACTGCAGTAATAACTCCTCAAGTTGTGATCAACCTTCTGTTCCATTTCCATAACAAACCTTTCCTGTTGTCCAAAAGGCTCTTATAGTCGTTGCTCCAGAAAGTGTTTCCCCAAAATGGGAATAGATAGGAGATCGAGTCACAGATTCTAACCTATTTAATTGCCTCGAAGTGGCAACGTAAAGTCTTTGCACAAAAAAGTAAAGAAGACCCTACTGTGGAACTAGAGCTATAAAAATGGGTGTGCTGATGGAAATAACAACGAGGGTTGCAAGCACACTAAAAAGTTTCCACTGAGCATGTATCTTAGGCTCAATGGGAGAATATTATCCATGCTATCCACGTCCTCTAGTAAAGCGTTCAAAATTCGGCCCAAAGGTGCGTCAACATCAAGAAAAAGACAAGGGAGCTCTCATAATCCTGTGAAGTGTCCGGAAGTGGATAACGTTAGATTGATTTGATGGTGCCAATCGGCCATTATGAAGGATGCAAAAAAGAATTGCAACTCCTTGCCAAATCCTAATGCCCCGTAAATTGTAGGTAAAAAATTTGATCTGAAGAATGGAGACACGTGGAATTTCCATTTCCTGTATAATTTTCAGGAAGGAAAACTTGTCGCATTCTGAAAGCCAAAGATTTGCGGCTTACAGAAACACTTGGAAAGTGAAGTGCAAACACCGGAGAGTTCCGCACCACACAATGGCACGATTCTCCCCGCAGCTTGAAAATAGTCGAGATAATAGGAGCCTCTGACGCTCTTAGTTTGCAGAGGGACCGCTTCTGGTCAATAGTTTCGATCAAAACGTGTCTTTTTGTGTCTCCGAACCGCAATCAGATGCTTTGCTTTTAGCTAAATTTGCCGATGTCTTATGGTTTTTTTCTGATGACTTGCTGTGCAAGCTTCTGAAGCAGCCTTTCGGTAAACGGCTTTTAGGTGCTCATTTGGAGCTGGATTTCAACTTTCCATTTTCTAATGAGGATGTTTGTTGATGATGAATGTTGCTCCTAAAAAGTCTGCAGAATGTCGCTCTAAAAACAATTTGTATTCAATTTAGCTAAACGCAAAAACAATAAATGAAAATGCTTTTTGTATATTAGTTTAACGGCTTGTTTATTGAAAGTTGTTGGTAATTGTTCCTTGCTTCGCTAATTTGTCCATCCTTACATGCACATAATATACCCATGGATATCAGATGTAGGCAATTGCATGAGTGAGCGAGCAGACTGCCGTTTTTGCCTTCATTAAATATACTTTTGGTCCAAGAACTGTTTCGAAATGTGTTTGCGCAGACGTGTGCGCCAACTGAGAAAATAAGAGCGTGAAAGATAATTTAATGATTGGAGTAGGCAATTTAGAATTTTTTATTCAGACGTTTTATTTTTACCCATGCACTCAGTAGGTCGTCCAAACAAGAAATACATCAGCAGCTTACTGTAGACTCTGGCCGTCTTGCCAGGCGAGAGTCTTTGGCCTTTGTCGCACCACTGGGAGGTTAATGGCTGTTCTCTCGCCATTTCCCGGTTTTTATCTCCCAGCTACAAAATCTGCGTAAAAAATGCCGGGGTTGACGCTAGCCGCGCTCCAAAATTTTTTATTGTATTGTCTGGGAATCATCGCTTTTCCAAAAGAATGTTATCGTCCTAGCCGCGTCTACCACACTGGCTCCCATGTTGTGAATCCCAGCTGCTGTTTGACGACTGTAGGGTCAATATTACCGGCGGACCCTCAGCTTGGTCGTATGCGCCGACACGCCCATCGATGTGGTTCACGTCCGGAGTTAGCCACCCGCGCAGCTACCGTTTTTATATTAAATGAGTTCGTTTGAGATAGGCGAAGAAAGTAGCCGCTAGGATTTCCCTGCACGCACCGCGCAAATACTTCTCTCGAGTATGGCGAACACTCAGTTGACCCTCCCTTTTAGCTTTGGAGTTTATACGTCTTTGAGGTGTCATTTTTGGAGTCTTTATCGCCATGTAAGCAACCCGCTCGCTTCGAATAACAACGGTTCGTCTTCCGCATTCAGAATGGGAGACCGTGTCCACGGTCCAACTCATCCACCCAGCGTGAGTGTAGCTTGGTCAGTTCCTTTTGATGGCTACTGAATGCGATTTCGATAAAGGCTTGAGATCAGGAAGCGCGCTGCAGCAAAGAATCAACTGAACCAAATGTTAGCGAAGCTGTCTCGACAATTCAGTGAATTGAAAGTATTCCCGCGCTCGGCATACCTAGGCATTTTTCTTATATTTTCCTTAACGCCAAATGAATGCTCAAGTTGCGTCATGGAGATTAAACCGCGCCATTGGACAGCAAACATCGCACACAAGAACGTAAACGGACGAAAGCGCACGAAATATAACGATCATAAAGCGAACCAGTTGGAAGGAGGTTCTGTGTAGGAAGTGTATCGTTGTGGTTTTTGATTATGTTGTGAGTTGGGAGAGAGAGTAATGGCCGTCTTGGGGTCCAGGACCTGATTGCATGCATTAAAGGCCAAATGTACGTCCGCAAAGGTGCTAATGCGCCATCAGAAACGCGCAGCATGTCCAGCAGGAAATCCGAAACGGAATTTAAATACGCCATTGTTTTCAACATTCTTAACTCTTCGTTTCTTATTTTCAGCACTTGATTCTCAAAGCTTGGTTCCCAAGCGTAGAGCTTGAGCACTTTAATTCCTGAAAGAATCTCATTCATCAGCTTGGTCCTCTTATCTTTCCACCTCATCTGCTGTTTCTGCAGTTTCTGAGATTTTGATGCGATGGTCGCATTTATTGGGAGTAATATAACAACCACTAGCAATCCAGCTAAACAAGAGGGTCCCAAAATGCCCCAGAGAAAGTACAACGCAAGGAATACAATTAAGGGAGCACTCCACAGTTGATTTGATATTTGGCAGAATTCTGAAATATAGTTAATATCCACTCCAATATGATTCATAATTTCTCCCTGAGATTCCGACCGTTTTGCAGTATTAGAGAGGAGCAATGCTTTTCTATAGACTGCGCTGATCAAGGTACTTCTGATTCGCAACCCAAGTAAGCAAAATATATGGAGTCCATTAGCATGAAAGAGTGTTCCGATGAAAGCACAGAGAAATAATATTGTTGCATATAAAATTCCTTTCCATTGTGGTTCCTTGGGAGAGCTAATGAAATCTATGAGGAGGCTAAAAAATTGAGTAATTTTTAAAAATTTTAAAAATTTAATTTTATATAGAATTTTTATTTAGCTTACTTAAGTATTTGCGGTGATGCAAAAAAGAGGATATTGGTTACTGTGCGAATTAAAAACGCTAATATGTAGGTCCATCCGAATGTCTTTGAAAGTGCTAAAAATACTCCACCCTCTTTTTTTAAATGTTTCTTTTCTTCTTGATTTGAAGTCGAGTCTGGATTCAGATCATTTGGCCAGTTACTATCAAAGATTGCTGAATTGTGCTGACACGTTTCAGACCAGTTCAAATGGTACAAGTCGGAGTATTCCAAAGGCTTTCTGAATCCTGTCCAGGTCAGCGGTGTTACCCACTCGAAAAGAAGTTTGGAGAGGAAAGATGCGGAGCATTCCGGGTTGGTTTTCTAGTTTAAAAATTTGCTTTAAATATAGTAAACCATCAAATTTAATTTGTGAGTGATGTTAAAATGTCCCATACCTTTTTAGCTTTTGAGTCATATTCGTTTTCATGAATTGGGGCTATATCTGCCCAACAATGGAGAATAAATTGTCCCACTACCAGCGGTAAATATACAACTTTCGCTAAGAATACAATGAGGTCAGTATCCGCTGATTCTAGTCCTAAAAGCAAGGTTCTAAACCGAATTCCTTGAGTAAAGGTGAGAATTGCCCAGAACAGAAATTGGATCCCCGATGAACCAACTCCATTTCGTTTAGAGGAGATAAGAAGTCCTATATACAAACTCTGGTGTACGACATTCATTCATATTTAAACTAAATAAATTTCAATTTACTTGTAAATTCAGTTTTTCATATAAATTACGAGTGTTGCAGCTTGCACTATTGGACTCCAGATATCAACCGGGTAAACTATTTCTGAAAGAAAGGATCGAACAAAAAATCCCATTTCTATTCCCATCAGACATCCCGTTAGAGAAAGTTTTGCTATGCTTAGAGCACTCCATGGAATTTTCTTGCCAGGAACGGATATGTAGCTAAAGTAGATATCAAGTGGTGCAAAAATCCATAAAAATATTGGAGTCAAATAGGCGAGAACTGTGCGCTCAAAACATGGGGTGAAAATAGGATTATCAGTGTTCCAGGTAAGGTCCCAGTCCTTAGAAATTAAAAGAAAGACTTAAATTACGAGTTAACATTTAAATGAAAAAATTAAATCATACCCAAAACGATGATCCGCAAAACGCATCCATTAGTTTTGCCGGTTGAGCAAAAACTAGTCTAATCTTTTGTCTGGTGAATAATATTGAACTGTTGATTGAAAGTTTATTGCTTGACTGATAATGTGAGTCAGCGGAAAGCTGATAAGAATGCTTGACAGGCACAAACACACTCTACGTAATTTGTTTTCATGGATGTACATACAATGTGATATCATGAATTTCTTTTTAGAAGCAATCCAAAATGCATGTGTGGACATCTAACATGTAAATGGTAGCTGTTCAAGGTCAATTCTACTCATTTCTTCATTATAGAGATTTCTGTACATGGTGAGGTATCCCTGACAAATATGACGATTTGACCAACCTTTAGCATGGTAAGTATGTGAATCACAGCGGAACGTGACTTATCTGCATTACAGATATTCCGGCTGTCTAGAATAGTTACAAAATTAGAAATGATCATCTCAACTTGAAGCTCAGCCCTTTGTTTTTGCATAACATTGGCACTCTTGACTCTGATTGTGAAAACATCATGTATAAAGTCTATCGGACGTAAAAATAATAGTGAAATTGGATGCATAAAATTTAATGTGAAAAGACATTTTGGCGTGTTGATGATTTTGTGATGACACTGCTTTTTTAATTTGTCCTTCATTTTTTGTAATTTTATACAATTACCAAAAATCGTTATTTTAAGATATGTTTTTATTTAGAAGCTGCAACTTCGTCAATAAAATGCATGTCCAGATTTTGAAGTCGGTATATTAAAGTTAATAATGGACAATATGTAAAACAATAGTGGAAATATAAATAGGAAGTACAACTGCTATTTAGCATTTTATGCATGGTTGCACATTTTTACATTAATTTAAAAGGCAAAAGTTGGCGAGGTGGCACGAACGAGTGATCCTTCCAGTAAAGCGTGAATTCAAATCATGTATAATACTATGTACTCATATATTTACATTTCGGTACTGATTGTTACATGTAGCAATGTAAATAATTAGATTAGTAAGTGCATACTGTTTCAAACATTTTATGCATGATACATAAATTAAAACAATTTTTTTAGAAAGGTGTTTGTTAAAGTAATGATGCTTCTATGAAATACTGTGAACATATAATACAAATCATTTCAAAATTTGAGAAAAATGGGACTTAATTGCATTATTCGCAGGCTACGTTAAATTGAATCGTAAATCCTATTAGAAATTCAGTCAAGAAGCAAAGTAAAAGTTTTAAGTTCTCGAATTTTGGAACAGGAAAGCGTTTTTTCTTTGTTGGGGTAACATCAAGAGCCAGATAGGAAATCGGATAGGAAAAATAAAATCTGCCACCAATTAAAACTTATCTTCAGCATAAAGTGACTCGTCATCTTCCAAAGTAAAATCGATTTCTAAATTGTATGCATATGTTTATTTTTTAAACGAAATTGTTTCAACGTTCAAACATAAATGTCAAATTATTTGCATTACATTGGGATTAACTGCTTCCTTTACTTACATGCCAGAAGTTATTCTAAATCAGTTTCACTGCTGGCAAAAATAGCTAGTTTGACAAACTACAACATTCATTACGTTCAGTAATTTCAAAAACGCTAGCAATGGATGACAGGTAAAAACTACTTTTATACACTAAAAAATTTGACATGATGTTTGCAAAACAAATTGTATTTTGCAATTCATTGGGTAGGCGATATATATTTAATTCTTAACTTTGCTACATCACTACGAATTGACGAACGAACCCATTTTTACATCAATGTCGTAGGAAATTATAAAAACCGATCTAATTTGAACGTTTTTAAATTTTTTAGGTAAAAACAAGCATCAGGATTAAGTTAGGAATCAAAACATAAATATATTTAAATTAACATCAATCCTCCTGACTGTTCCTGATGCCCAAACCTACATTTCCTGATTCCTTTGACATTTGGCTAAAAAGAGAGTTCTCATTCTGAAGTAAATTTTGTGGACTGTCAAACTCTCGAATCTCTCCCTTGTCCAATAGTATCACCCGATCAGAATCCAGGATAGTGTTTAAACGATGCGCAATAGTAATAACAGTCGCGCCCTTAAACTCTTTCCTAATCGTTTTTTGAATCAACTCATCAGTATCCAAATCTACGGCCGCGGTTGCCTCGTCCAGCACGAGAATTTTAGTTTTTCTAAGTAATGCCCTTGCAAGACAGACCAAAGAGCGTTGACCAACACTAAAAATGAAAAACATTCAATAAAATTTTCTTAAAATATGCTTGACAGATCTCTATCAGTTTTACCTCAAATTTTCGCCCCCTTCTGCAACCTCAAAATCCAATCCACCTGGCAGTCCCTTCACGAAATTCTTTAAGTGTGCCAATTCCAGCGTGTGCCACAACCGTTCATCCTCCTCCAATTCAAAAGGGTCAAGGTTTATTCTCAACGACCCAGAAAATAGCACGGGATCCTGAGGAATAATTGCAATTCTTCCCCTCACATCATGCAGCCCTAGTCTTGAAATATCATGTCCATCCACACTTATGCTTCCTCCATCAGCCTCAACAATCCTAAATATAGCTAAGGTCAATGAACTCTTGCCCGCTCCGGTTCGTCCCACGATCCCAATTTTCTCTCCTGGGTTGATTGTACAGCTCACATTTCTCAACACTAAATCCAATCCTGGACGGTATTTGGTTTCGTAACTGTCAAAAATAATTTTCCCAGCTTGTGGCCAATCTTTTTCAGGTTTACAGAAGGGATCATTTGTTTCCCAATCAGCTTCTTGCACCACATTACTGTACTCTTTCAGCCGTTCCACTGCCACAATATTTGTTTCCATTTCAGAAGTTACACGAACCAATAAAAACAAGGCACTTGTAATTTGCAAAGCGTAAGATACAGATAGACCCTGTTAAAAAATAACAAATAAATTTCTCGAATTCCCAACTAATTTATCATTGCTATAACTCTTACCACAAGCCCTGCGCTCAGCGTTTCCCTTCCCAAAACCGCAAACAACGCTGCAAAAAATACCAAGCTATTTCCCACAGTTTCCAGCCGAACTTGTAGCCACCGGTTGCAGCTCACTGTGCAATAAACACTCCTCATATTATGATCAACTTTTTGTTCCATTTCCATAACGAATCTTTCTTGCTGACCAAAAGCTCTTATAGTCGTTGCCCCAGACAGTGTCTCCCCAAAATGGGAAAAAATCGGCGACCTCGACACACATTCCAACCTCTTTAGTTGTCTCGTCGTCGCGATATAAAAATGCTGAATGAAATAGTACAGCAGGCCCACCGGAAGAATTACCAAAATGAAAATAGGCGTGCTGATGCTAATAACAACGAGTGTCGCAAGCACGACTAAAGTTCCACTAACTAAATGCCTCAAAAGCATTGGAATCCACGAATCTATACACTCCACGTCCCTGGAAAACCGATTTAAAATTTGGCCCAAAGGCGTTACATCAAAATATGATAAAGGAGCTCGCATAATCCTTTCAAGTGTCAAGAAATGGAGAACATTTGAAGCTCTCACAGTTCCAATCGCCATCACAAGTGATGCAAAAAGAATCGCAACTCCTTGGCAAACTCCCAATATCCCGTAAATTGATAGGTAAAAAGTTTGATCTGAAGCTAGCGCAGTGGAATTCCCATTTCCTGTTGAATTTTCAGAAGGAACACTGGTCCATTCCGAAAGCCAAAGATTGGCTCCTACTGAAAAAGCCTGAAAAATTAAATGAAGAATCAAAGTTCCACACGCTAGGGTCCACCCAGCAGCTTGGAAGTAGTGGAGGTAGACTGATGCCTTGACGCTTTTGGTCTCAGCCTTTTCTATTTCAATTAAACGATATTTTTCTGCTTCAGAAATAGCAATGCTGCTACAGATGCTTGCCCTGCTATATTTCCGTCGTCTTATACTTTCTTCTGTAGATAAGTGCTCGAATTCTGATACTCTACGAACTTTTGGAATGGGTTTAACTTCATCCTCTAATGAAGAAGATGATGAAGTTCCTGGTGAAGAATGCTGCTTGAGAAAGTCTGCGAATGCCCCCTAAAAATTATTATGATTTATATTAGATGAAATCTAAACTAAATTTATTTTTGTTGCGGATTTTACTTTTTTATCCAAAAGTTGTTGGTAAGTTCCTTTCTCACTAATTTTTCCATTCATCATAACAATTATATTGTCCATGGAAGGTAAATGAACAATCCCGTTAGTGACAAGAAGTCGAGTTTTCCTCCTTAGTATTCCCTTGGGACCGAGAACTTTCTCAAAAATGTGTTTGCCAACGTGTGCGTCAACTAAAAGAATAAAAACGTAAAAATATCAATTTTTTAGCAAAATGTAGAATTTTTATATTTATACTTTTATTTTTTACCTGAACATAAAGGGTCATCTAGCAAGAAAATATCAGCATTACTGTAAACAGCTCTTGCCAGCGAGAGTCTTTGCTTTTGTCCACCACTTAGGTTAATGCCTTTCTCCCCGATTTCCGTTTTATCTCCAGCTACTAACATTTCCAAATCCGGAAGGAGTGCACATGCTTCTAAAATTTTCTTGTATTTATGGGTATCATACGGTTTTCCAAAAAGAATGTTGTCTCTCACACTTCCGCTTTGAATCCAAGCTTGTTGAGAAACATAGGCAACATTTCCCTTGACATTCACATATCCACGGTATATTATAAGTTCATTGAGGAGAGATGAAAGTAAACTTGATTTCCCTGCGCCAATTCCTCCCAGTATGGCAACAAGTTGACCCTCTTTTACTTGGAGATTTATGTCTTTGAGGGTGAAATTTTCTGAATATTTATCCCATGAAAACCAACCGTCTTGAATGACAACTGGATTGGTTTCAGATTGAGAATTCGAAACAGCATCAAGTTCTAACTCATCAGCGTTTAGGTACTTGCTGAGCCTTTTGATGGAAACGATAGCTTGGATGCAGGTGGAGATCATGAAAGGCTATACATATATACATAAAATATCAAGTATAATAGTAAAAATTTTCCTTTATAAAATATTTGATAAGCTTTCATACCAAAAGGGACAAAGGCTGACTCATAATATTAAACAGCGACATCGATACAAACGCCGTCTGGGCATCGAGCACCTTATCCTTATTAATCAAAATGTACGCCCCAAAAGTGCTAATCGCCATCAGAAACGGGGCACAAGTCCACAGGAAATCCGAAACTGACGTTAAATACGCCATTGTTCTCAACCTTTTTAACTCTTCGTTTCGTATTTTCAGCACTTGATTCTCAAAGCTTAGTTCCCAAGCGTAGAGCTTCAAAACCTTGATCCCTGAAAGAATCTCACTCATCAGCTTAGTTCTCTTATCTTTCCACTTCATCTGCTGCTTTTGTAATTTCTGAGCTTTGGTTGCGACAAACGCATTCAAAGGAAGTATAATAAGGATTACTACCACTCCGGCTAAAGAAGACGGTCCCAAAATGCCCCAGAGAAAGTATAGCGCAAGAAATAGGAGAACGGGTGCGTTCCAAAGTTGATTTGATAATTGGCAGAATTCTGAAACGAAGTTAATATCCACTCCCATAATATTCACAATTTCTCCCTGTGATTTCGACCGTTTCGCGGAATTAGAGAGGAGGAGAGGCTTTCCTATAAACTGCACTGGTGAGGGCGCTTTTGATTCTTATCGAAAGTATATAAAAGATTTGGAGTCCGTTTGCATGAAAAAGTGTTCCGATAAAGGCGCAGAGAAATAATACAGATGCGTATAACATTCCTTTCCATTGTGGTTCTTTGGGAGAGCCAATGAAATCTATGAGGAGGCTAAAGAAAGTGCTAATTAATATAAAACGGTTTTAATAAACAATTTTATACATAATTTTATCTGCCTTACTCGAGTATTTGAGGCGATGCAAAAAAGAGGACATTGGTTACTGTTCGAATTAAAAACGCAAACATGTAGGTCCATCCGAATGACTTTGCCAGAGTTAAAAAAACTCCTCCATCTTTTCCTTTTTTTGAAGGTTTAATATCTTTTTTATTTGAAGTCAATCCAGGATTCAGATCATTTGGCCAGTGTCCATCAAACAGTGCTGAATTGTGTTGAGTTGTTTCAGACCAATTGAGATACCACACGTCGGAATATTCCAAAGGCTTCCTAAATCCTGCCCACGTCAATGGAGTCACCCACTCGAAAAATAGTTTGGAAAGGAAGGATGCGGAGCATTCTGGAGTGATTTTCTAATAAATAAATAAAATAAATTGAATGAGTCACTATAAAATTGAGTGTTTAATCATTTTAAAATATGGATTCCATACCATTTTAGTTTTTGGGTCATATTCATTTTGGTAAATTGGGGCTATATCAGCCCAACAATGGAGAATAAATTGACCCACTACCAGTGGAAAATATACCACTTCCCCTATAAATACTAGGGGATCAGTTTCCCCTGTTTGTAGGTTTAAAAGCAGCGTTCTAAACCGGATTCCTTGAGTCAAGGTGAAAATTAGCCAGAATAGAAATTGGATACCTGAAGAACATATTCCTTTTCGTTTAGAGTAGATAAGAAGTCCCGTATACAAACTCTGGTATAAAACATTCATTAGTTATAAGTTAAATAAATCTAGAATAGTAATCTATTTTTAATTTTTTATATAAAATTACGAGTGTTGCAGCTTGCACTACTGGACTCCAGATATCAACAGGATAAACCATTTCTGAAAGAAGTGATTTTACAATAAATCCCATTTCTATTCCCATAAGACATCCTGTTAGAAATAGTTTTCCTATGCTTAGCGCACTCCATGGTATTTGTTTCCCAGGAACGGAAACGTGACTGCAGTAAATATCAATTGGTGCAAAAACCCACAAAAATGTGGGAACCAAATAGGCGAGAACTGTGCGCTCGAAACATGATGTGAAAACAGGATTATCAGTGTTCCACGTAAGGTCCCAGTCCTTTACGAACCAAAATGAATATTTAAGTTTTGTGATTTCATTAAAATATAAATATATGCAAAAAAAATTAAATCATACCCAAAACGATGATCCGCAAAATTCATCCATTAGTTATGCACGTGAGGAACAACACTCGACTGTTTTGTCTGTTGACTATGAAAGGATTGGTGATTAAGAGTTTATGGCCGGATTGATAATGTAAATCAGCGAAGAGTCGATAAGAATATTTGATAAACACAAACAATGTGCAGATACAACTCCTTCATGGATATGAAGCTTGGCAATGGCAAACGAACCTAATTTCTGGAACAGTCCAAAATATATGTATAAAATGCACTTGGGATCATATCATGTGGTAGATCTGTAAATGGTTGCTGCTCAGGTTCACTTATTTATTCGTTCGGTGTGAGTTCCCATTTGATGCTAATCCCATTGTTTCTGCAAAAAGTTGACAGTCCGATTGCAGAATGAATAAAATGTATACTGTATGTATTTACGAAGCTCAAATCACGTTTGTTAATTTTATTTTTAAATTACGATTTCCATATAGCTTTAAAAACGTGTAGGATGTTTCTGAATTCTTGAGATCACTGAATTGTTTAATTTAAAAAAATCTAAGAACACTGAAAAATGTTGTGTTAATGAATATGTTCGAATTTTGCATTTAAAAATATTTATTTGTGGCATTTTTTAGTCTCAAATTTAAATTAAATTAGCAAAACCATTATTCACAAATATTTGTATTTATGAGCTGTGACTGCTACACCAAAATTCATGTGCAGATTTTGATGTCGGGATATTAAAATTAATGGACAACATCAAAAAATGTACGGAAATGAAACTAAGAAGTTGCTTCTGCTTTTTAGCATTTCATGCCTGGTGTAATTGCACATTTTTACATTATTTACAAGCAAAAGTTAGCAATTGTTCACAAATGAGTGCTCATGCAAGTAAAGTGTGAGCCCAAATTTGCACAGTATTATTCAATATTCATATTTCGGTAATAATAATACTTATAATAATATGAATAATTAGATTAATAAGTGCGTAACGTTTAAAGGATTTTATGGATGATACAGAAATTATTAAAGCTGTTTTCGCACCTTGTTTGCTAAAGTAATGATGCTTGCACAAAAAAGGGCCATGTACTACATATTCTTTGAACTTAATTTACTTATAGATATCGTCAAAACTGTTTGCTCTTCTTATCTAGCAGATAGAATTTAAATAGAATCCCATACCCGATTCAAAATGCAGTTCGTAACTGAAAGTGAAGGTGCAAAGTTCTCGAGTTTTGAGCAGCAAATGTGCATTTCCTTGTGGTAAATGGGAAGATTATCGGGTAAGAAAATCATATTTGAAATCTCGTACCATTCATTTAAAAAGTGATAATTTAATTTCCGGTTTTGCATTCTAGATATAATCAAAGAGGAGGAAGAGAAAATAAGGGAATACGCAACAATTAGGAGAGATTTAGTTGCACATCAAGTTTTGGATCCTGGTTCCTGCGAAATGGCTCTCAGCCTGATTAGAATCATCATCATCCTCTTGTCCTGCTTCTTGCTCTCGTTTGCACTTGGTTGCGAGTGGATTGTCAGAGGAGTGACGATCGTCTTCATGACTGCAACTTTCGTCAGATACCTTTGGCTCTGGTGGAACAATTCGGAAAGTACAGTAATTATTCGAAATCCTGTTTGTGACGGGTAATGATCCTGTTGTTATTATTAAACGTCCATGGTAATGTAACACTACTTTCCTTTGTCAATATGTATAATATCAATATGCGCAATATTATTGATAATGTCATTTATTTTATGAATTTCTTCGTGTAGGCATTTACAAACAATAAATTACCACATTTCACAATGTCAGCATTTTTATTTCTTTCCAAGCTTTCAACCTTAAATGTTTACTCAAATTATTATGTTAGCTTTTCCGTCAATAAATGTCACTTTCTTAATGAACGTTTTTTAAATTGCTTCGTTCAAATAAAGGCTTCAATCATTTTATCTTGTTTAAATTTAATCGCAAAAAATATTTATTTACCAGTTTCACGTCTAAATTATTCATGAATTATGTAAACGAATTAGGCGTCTGAATTCTGAAGAAAAAGCATGTCAAAACGAGACTCAGCAGCTGAAACATTAAAAGTGGTTTGTTACATTGGTCCGAAATTAAATAGAAACTTTATCTGATAGTCTTTTACCGTGCCAACAAGTGTAAAGTTTATTGTCGCAATCCCAGACAACTCAATAGCAACAGAATCCTTTGAAATAGAATCCAACAACAATGTGACCTGTCTGCCGCTTAGCGTCAGGCAATACTCGTGTTCATAAAGCCATTGCCTTAATGTTTGTATCTATTAAAAGTTTCATTAATAATAACAGGAACCCATGCGTAATTTTGAAAGTCATGTTACATTGTCTATTTACCTGTCTACTAATACTCGAAGAGGCGAAAAGAAACCAAATGAATGTTGTGTAAAAGTAGACTCTCACAATGCCCCGGCTATCAAATAGCAGGATAGTTTCCAAATTCATTGCATAAATGAATACTCCTTCACCAATGAAATAAATGAGGACATCTCCAAAAGTAGCATTTAATAGCATAGATAAATCCAATAATGAACGGTAAGTTGCTACAATGCAAGGCGAATCTACAATTGAGGCTTGACGTATTTCTATCTTCATTTGTAAACTGGAGTCGTCAAACTCCTCGCAATTTTGCCAATAATTCGATTTCAGCGTTGAAATAAAAAGCTCCACACGACTAGAGAGCGTCAATCCGTACATGAGAACTAGGAGATCGGCAAACGAGCCCATAATATATTTAGATAATAAAGATATAAAGGTAATCCCTGCCATGAACATTTCTACGGTGGTAGAAATTGCATTGGTTTTATTACAAGCTGAAGTGTATTGTCTATAGCAACTGTTGTCTAGTTGAAAAAATGCGTATTTAGATTCCTTTACTAATTTATTGTAATACCAATTAAAGTAGCCCTGCATATCGAAATCCCGTTCAGAAATTTCACTCATGGGACGTGACGAAGGAGTGTATAATCGTAGTAAAGCTACAATTGCAGCAAATACGCAGACGGAAGATATACACGGTTTGGAATGTACTCTCTTGCAGTTGAGCTCACCCATGAATAATTTTGTTCCGCTAAAATTGACAATTTTCAAAAACATTTCTTGTCTTGTCCAAATTGCCTTCAGTACAAAAATTTTGTATAAAATGCCAAATGCATTTTTGAATAAAGTGAAGTAGGAAACTGGAAAAGTATCCGCAGACATTTCTTCAACTGATTGTCTAAAAGCTGTCACGTAAAGAAATAATGCCAAAGTATGTGACATTCCGCAAAGTATCTGCAAATATACAATAAAATGAAGTTTTTTGCTTTTAAAAGGTTTATGGTTTTTGGAAACGAAGACGACTTACTTGTTGACACTTCCATCTGCGAATTTCATACTTCCCATGACCCAACTTTTTGAACCGGAATGGAAAGAAACATAAATAGTAACAAAAATTAACAAACACAAGTAAATGATTGGATGACATTAATGACCTGCTAATAAGTTATAAGCTAAACGGGCCATGTCTGTTTGGCTATAATCGAGATATTAAAGATGACATTATATTTAGATGCCGTAAAGTTAAAATATGCTTGAAATGAAAATGGTGCTAGTGGTGGAAATTCAACTGAATGTCCATTTCAGCTTATTGGTTGATAAATGTAAGCCATCTAGATAAAATATATTTGTTTGTGTTTCTCCAACTCACTTATAAAAATTGATATCACTAAAAACGAATGGAACAAAGACGTCAAAATTTACTCAAGCAAATCGATGGAAATACTATAGAACAGAGATACGTATGATAGTAAACTAAACACTGTATATTGAGTTTCCACGGTTTTATTAATACAATTCAAATTTTTACGCAGTCAGTTTATTGACAAATCAATAATATTGATTCAAAGCTATCCTAACATTAGTTAGCTGACTATTTTATTGAAAAACCAATAAGAATTTTTTTGGAAACAAAGCATGAGTTTTGGTAAATGAATCTCATGTCTTTTCTAATATAAATATCCTTCAAACGATAACAATAATGAAGGAAACTTTTCACAGAAGAAGAGAACGATAAAATATACAAAATGGGAAGATAAAGTATAGGACGTCTAACTGTTCAATATGTCATAAACTATGTGAGCGAATTAGGCGTCTGAATTCGGATGAAAAAATACGTCAAAACAAGACTCAGCAGCTGAAATATTAAAAAGCCATTTTAGCGCATTAAGTCATAGACAACCTTTGTCAATCTAAAACTTGTGTATTACAGTGCCAACAAGTGTAAAGTTAATCGTCGCAATCCCAGACAATTCAATAGCAACAGAATCCTTTGAAATAGAGTCCAACAACAATGTGACTTGTCTGCTGCTTAGCGTCAAGCAATGCTCGTGTTCATAAAGCCATTGCCTTAATGTCTGCATCTAAAATATTATTAGAAATGTCAAACACAATAGTATTTAAAATTTATAATAAAAAAGCCTTTAAAAATTTACATACCTGCCTACTTATACTCGAAGCAGCAAAAAGAAACCAAACAAAAATCGTATAAAAGTAAACTCTCACAATGCCCCGGCTGTCAAATAGCAGGATAGTGTCCTAAATTCATTGCATATACAAAATATCCCTTCACCAATGAAATAAACTAGGGTATCCCCAACGGCCGAATTTAACAGCTTAGAAAGTTGTTGTAAAGAACGGTAAGTTGAAATAATATATGTCGTATCTGCAATGGATGCTTGCCAAAGTTTCATTTTCATTTTGGATGGAACGCCATTCCCAATCATCATCAGTTTGCGATATCTATCTTTTAAAGTTGTAACAAATAGCTCCACGCGACTGAATAGTGTCAATACATACATAAGAACGAAGAGATCGGCAAACGAGCCCATAATATATTTACATACTAAAGATATAAGAGGGTAATTCCTCATTAGCATTTCCACGGTCTGTGAAAATTCATTGGTTTTATTACAAGACAACGCGTATTGCCTATAGCAACTGTCGTCTAGTTGAAAAAATACGTACTTGGATTCTTTCACCAATTTTTTGTACCACCAAATGAGGTGACCTAGTTCCCCCAATTCTTTTCTTGCAACTTCACTCATGGCACGACTTGAAGGAATGTATATTCGAAGTAAAACGACAAAGGTTGCAAATGAGCAGATTGCTACTATGAATGCTTTTGAATTCACTCGTGATTGAGATTTGGTACTGTCCTGCTCGGCACTTACGAGTAGCTTTGTTCCGCTAAAATTTACAATTTTTAAGAACAATTCCGATCTTCTCCAAATTGCATTTAATATGAAGAATTTGTATAAAATACTGAAAATATTTTCAAAGAGGCTAAAATAGGTGATTGGAGGAGTGCCTGTGGGCATCCCTTCAATTGAGTGGCCTAAGAGCTGTTGCAGAGACACAAGGCAAGAATGTGTGAAATTCCGCAAATAATCTAAACAACATACAGTTTTAATTTAGATTGCATATTGCTAAGGGTTTTAGTACTATAAGTTTGTTTTTGTACGTTTGATGACTAACTTGTTGAGATTTCCGTTTGTGTATTTCATACCTGCACCTTCCCAGCTTTTTGAAGCGATCAGGGAAAAAACATAAATAGTACAAAAGGTAACAAACACAGGCAAATGCTTGGACGACATTAATTAGGCTTTTATATTACAAAATTAATAAACCTTCCGCAATTAGATGAAATTTAAACATCAATGCACTCAAAATCAAACCTGAAACGTGGAATATGAGGAACCGGTTCGTTTTCTAAAACCTTCTGTGATGTCGGGCATGTGTTATAAATGTAAAGATACCACAGCAGCATAAAAGATTAATCTATATAAATGTATTTGCTTTCTAATGTCAATTGCGAAAATGAAATCAGATAAACTAACCTAATAAATGAAAAATGAAGCAAATCTCATTTTTGGACGATCAAATCTTGTAATGGAACGAAATCAAGCATATAAATGGAAAAAATTAATTAGACGGCTTACCAAAGTCTTTAATATCACTAATATTAATTCTTGTAATGCAATTACAGTATATAATAATATTTAATTGTGAGGATAATTGTTTGCAAGAAGTATACAAATATTTTTTATGAAATTACTAAAATTTATACTATATCCATGTTTTTATTGAATTTTTAAATATTACACAAATACATACGTTTAAAAGTTATTTAGCGAAACAGTAGGCAACTGAATCAGAAAAATCTAAACACCTGACTCATAAACTGTGGAAATGTAGTCTTGTCCACCTTAAAAAATGGATAAGCAACATCAGCATACAATATACGACAACTCGTAATCAATTTCCTGTAGCCGGATCGCCTCATCGCTAAGTTTCTACTTGTTACTAAAAACTGTTCTGAAAAGTGAGAAATTTTTCCAACCATCACACACTCAGCAGTTACCATGAAGATAGCACTGACCAAAATAGTAACCACAAATGCCAGCACAAATATTCCCACTTGCGGAGTAGAAATGAGTACAAAACTTGCCCCAACTATAAATCACTACTAGCATAACTTGGTGAAAAGAACAGGCTACGCACGCTACAAAATTATTAAAATTACATTAAAAATTTGTTGCGTTCTAATAACAATTCTTACTTCTTCCTCTGACATTTTACCCAAGGACGTTGTATAAATTGTATACTCGATACACCTGAGCTAGGGTTTCGGATTGGCTTGGAAATGCGGGTTGGAATAAGGGAAGAAATGGAAGTAAGCGCGACTAGAATATACAGCCCAACAACAATGAAGGCCGTAAATGAAGCACCTGCACCCGCAAGTGCCGCAAATATGAATAATAATATAAGTGGAAAACTTTTCACATCAAGTTAACCTGTAATTCCAACAGCTCTTCGAGGAGTTGATGTACAGGTTCTGCTGGATGGGTAAAGTATATCCCATACATTATGGGTGCAAAAGTGCTTAAGAAAGGTATAGACAATAATAAAACATGGAACATATTAATCAGCCGTTGCTGTTCGCAGGTAAATTGAGTGTGTTTTTGGGCCTGGTTTTCTCAATTTTGGTAGAATACTTGTAGAACTGGTTGAGCAGGTATTATCAATTCAGAGTGGTTGTTCTGAACCAGGTGTGCGACAATCGCGACTGTCCCAATAAAACATGTTAGCACAATTCCCATAATTTGCGTCGCAAGGAAGGTATCTTTCCTCTCAGTTTGTTGGTCATCCACTTGGGTCAGTTTTGTGCAGGTGTAAATGCCTAAAATTATGGGGTAAAATTGTCCGATGAAAGTAAACACCTTGCCATTCCATCGGCAAAAGTTCCCAGAGGTGGCATATTGATTAGTGGTTGAGCTCCATATAATAGATGTAAAGCAACGCAAATGTATCTGTGAATTTGGAAACGATAAAGTATAGCTTTCTTTAAATGTGTCGCTAATAATAATCATTTTTGTGAGTTTAGAAGAAATATTTGCGTATTTCAATTTGTAAGATGGCAATACTATGTATAGTTGAACTGAAAATTGCTATATATTCGGTTTTTAAAGTATATCACAAGTAGTTACTTGGTAATACGAACGTGTTGGGTTGAGAACTTCGAGTGCTTTAAAGTTGTATAAGCATTAGTAAGTGGTTCAAGAATATTTCCTTTCAAACACGAACATTCGAGATTTAAGGTACTTTAAAATTCAATTTCAGATGGGTGTGGCTTTCAATAAAGGTTACCTACCTAATAAAATGAATTTTTGTTTGAATGAAGAAAAACTTAACTTATATAGCATGAAGTAATGTTCTTATATAATCTAAAACTTACGAAACTTTGATTGGTTTTGACAGGTTTTGAATATATTCATAATTTCTTACGTCAAATTTCCTCAGCTCCACACCACAAAAATTCGTTTAAAAAACAAATTCAAATTCAAATTCTTTTATCCAATATTTTTTATAAAGAAGTGAATGTAATGAAAACTTCAAGGTCAGATAGGTATATGGATGTTCGTTGCATAAATAACAATTGAATTCTTTAATAAAAAAAATCGAACATGATGGAATGGAAGGTGAATTATACTTTGTTTGCATTTAATGTTAAGTTCGTTCACCTGAAGGATTTTTTCTCAAAATATAAAGTTAACGTAGTTTATGTAAAAACAAATTTGGTAAATTTCATGTCACAATAAACGGGGACAACTTTGCCAAATACAATAATTGAAAGAAAGCTACAGTATAAAAAGTTAACAGGAATATACTCCATAACTGCTCAAATGCAATCTGAATGCATAGATATACCCAGTCTCGGTTTCACCTATCATTCTATTCATCACATTTTAGCTTAACCAAGCTCCAATCGCAATGTTATACTTAGTTTGCTATATGTTCGGTTTTTAAAGTATGTCGCAAGTAGTGACTTGGTAATAATCTGCCGGCTTTGATATCCTGTTGGGTTGAGAACTTGGAGTGCTTTAAAGTTGAATCAGCATTAGTAAGTGTTTCTTGTTTTAAGAATATTTCCCTTCAAACATGAACATTCGAGAATTAAATTAGTTTTAAATTCAATTTCGCATGGACGTGGCTTTAAATTAAGATTACCTACCTAATAATGAATTTTTGTTTGATTGACAGCTAAATAAGTTAAAGTTACAGGTAGCAAGCTTAACTAATATAACATGAAGTACAACCTCATAAGGATGTTATCTGACTTTTATGAAACGATTGGATTTGATGGATTGTATCTACCGATTTATCTCGAATGTTCTTATGTAATCTTAATATCTTAAACATGCAAAACTTTGATTTAAGACAAGTTTTGAATGCGCTTCTTGTCTTATGTCAAATTTCATCAGCTCCACGCCATAAGAATGTTCAAAATTCGTTTAAAAAATAGATTTAAATTCAAATTCGTTTATCAAATATTCTTGTGAAAAAAAATGAATGTAATCCAAACTTCAAGGTTAGACAGGTATATGGAAGTTCGTTTAATAAATAAAAATTGAATTCTTTAATAAGAGAAAAAATCGAACATGATGGAATTTTCCTTCAATTTTCATTTAGTGTTAAGTTCACCTGTATGAATTTTCCCAAAATATGAATTAACATAACTTAAAAAAAAGCAAATTTGGTAAATTTCATGTCATAAATAAACGGGGATAACTTTGCCAAATACAATAATTGAAAGAAAGCTGCAGTATAAAAAGTTAGCAGGAATATACTCCATAACTGCTCAAATGCAACCTGAATGCAAAGAATCGCCAAGCGATTTATCCGCACCAAAAACTTGACAAAGACGTTATTCTCCGGAAGGCAAACGTTGAATCCATTTAGCTGTGAACAGGAAATCCCTTCCTCTCCACAATCCCTGTCGGTTTTGCAAATACAGGCGTCGTGTAAAGCACAATGTTCAAATGAAAAAGCTCCAAAATCCTCTTCCAGAAAGCGAATTCTGCGTCCAATCTCATTCATGAACGTTCCATTTGGATCCCACCTTTTCATCTGCTTTGCAAACTGCTCACGGTATTTTCCATGCTGTAATTTTATCATTTCCGGACTGCTGAAATAAACTCCGTTTTTACCCCAGTGAGTTCTCCCCTGATGCTTATGAATCTAAAAAATAAAAATTTAAGCTCCAATATGTGTGTATTTTATGATAAATTAAAGAAATTTACCAAAGCTTGAACTATAGCTTGCATTGAGCCAAATCCTGTTTTTGAGCGATTTGAGTTGCACTCAGCTGCAGAACGATTCCAGAAGCTAAAAAAATACCAAATATTTTATATATAATTCCAAAAACTCATATTCTTAATTTTTTCATAGCTAACGTCTTTTTGTTCAGTGTTTTCTCAATTTCTTCAAAGCCTGCTGCCACATTGTTTGTGCTCACCTCTCCGGTCCCATTTTCGTCACGCCTTTTAGTGCCCCCTTGCCTGCTCCGCCTGCAAACTCGTCCACAATGTTGTCCCGGAAGCGTGCGGAGGCTTGCTTGCTTTAGGTTCTCTCGGCCATTCCTTAATTCTTCTTCATGAATGCCCGTTCCCATCCGGCCTCATTCCACAAACAAATAATGAGTGGAGCTCGGATGTCGTCGCCAGTTCGTTCTAATGCATGATGCTATATTAACTTTGCCAACGCCATATTCGCACTCGAATATCCGACTGCGCTTGCAAAATCCTCTGATATAGTTACCGCCGACCATCAATCGCATATCAACGAAGTTAATGAGCAAAGCAATAACCGCTCACCAAGGGGATAAACCCCAAAAACAATCTTAAACAGCACAATCGTCAAGTCAGGTTGTCCCAGATTCTCATTCCGCATGTCAGTCTGTCCATTTTCTCCAAACAGCCCAAAAAATAGGAGCTCAAACGCATCCAGTGGCGTTACAAAAACACCGGAAGCCATTCCTCCAGTTAAACTCAGTGGAACTTTCTCCCCAGGCAGAAGTCCCCTTCTGGGATGAAGTGGATGGTTGAGGGCCGCCATCACCAGAGAAAATCCAATCATAAAGACCATCAGCACAACCAAAAACCTTGCAAGATCCTTCATCAAATTCCAATGATAATTGGCCCCGGGTTCGTAAAAAGGTGGTGAAAAGAGAGAAAGTCCTAGGATTTTGGATGCAAACGCGCTCAATATTCCAGCGCCTAGCAGTTGATCTCTCAGGTAGAGAATGGTGCCATAGTTTTCCTTATCAATGAAGAATGCCACGGCGTGCAGCATAATTCCCAAGTAGCAAAGTGGGGTTTTATTTGAAGTTACTCCGGTTTCAACTCACTTTTCTAGGTAGCGCAAATGCCCATCAACTCGGTACCAATCTTTTAACTGGCAGAATTGGAAGAGTCTCATTCCTGCAGCTCATTTTTTCATCCAGTTTGCTACCAATTGTGGATTCAGAGAGTGGCTTTTTCTCCTTTGGTTTGGTTTCAGTTTGAACTCGCCATTTGTCTGGGTCAGGAGGAGGTTCATCGTCCTTCTTCGCTTTTGAAGGAGGGTCTTCTTTAGTTGGCTTGGGTTTTTGGTCTGAAAATTCAACTTTCTTTGCTCTCTTTTTTGGGGTTGTTGCGGCTGATGGAACTCGAGCTGGATATCTTGTTGGAGAAGGGGATCGAGACGGAGTTCTTTTATCTTTGGGCTGTGATTACTGCTTCTGCTTATCATTTCCGTCCTTATTAGTAGTAGTTTCGATAGGAGTTCGGTTGGGGGTCTTTCAGGTTCCCTTGTCCATTTTTTGGTTGTCTCACATTGTCTCACGTTGCTTTTCTTCAGTATGTTTAGGTTTTTTGGATAAAGCTTTCTTCTTTTTTGGCTTTTTAAACAGAGTAGCGTTGAAAGGATTTACTTTTCACTTTGTCTTCGTCTTCATCATCAAAAGTTTCACCAAGCAGCTCGGCTGTGCTGTCAGCGTCGTATTCCTCATCAGAATCAAAAGTTTCTGAAGGGCCGAACAGCTCAATTGATGAACTTCTTCTCTCAAGTCCTTCTATTGGTTCTGTTAAAACTTCTTCGGTTGTTTCCTCCAGAGAAGATTTAACCCTTTCCAACCTTTTTGTTGTGGGAGAAGAAGTAGCTTCCCATTTTAACCTTTCTTCCTCTTCAGGAAGAAAAACTTGGTCGGATAACTCAGTTAAGTAGCCAGTTCGGAGAGAGGAACTTATATACACGGAAGAGGGGACGGGAATTTTGGATTTCTGGAGTTCCGTTGGATTTTTAGAATTCCCTTCCATTTTTAACTAAGGTTTTTGAGGAGGAGGTTTTGCTCAGCAGAAAAACAAGATGCAAACTGAAGCTAAAACAGAAGGTGAAAGTAGTTTTGAAAGAAAAAAGTAAGGCATAATCATATTGAGCTAGAAAAAGTGTGTTTATTGACAAATAAATCAGGTTTTCTTTTATTGAAACTGCATAAATCATATCAGTAGTGTGGTGACGAATTTCGTGAACAAAAGCAGATCAGATATTTTTTTATGAAATAAACTCATCATTTAATCAATACATCGTAAAGGAATAAATATGTATGTGTGTACGAGCCAACTTTCTTCTTGAGAAGAAAGTGAAAGCCAGTAAAAAGTTTAGTAATGTAAAAGTAACACATCGTGATTCAATATTCCTGTGTCTTACTTTATGTTGGCATACTACTGAAAATATTACAATTTGTCATCAGACACCCACCGGAAGTTATTTTTATAGCATTCTTTTTGGCACAAATATTTATGATCACTGTAAAAGACATTTTCTCACTCTTTTCAAGCGAAATGCAAAAAGGGAGAACGTATCACTTTTTTGTACATAAATACACCTTTTTATTTTTAAATTTCATTTATTTTCATACATTGTCACTGGTCAAAAATCGAGGTAAAGATATGCAAATAATGCACCAGGATATGAAACATGACATTCGTCTTGTCCTATAATGTGGAGCATATAAACAAACCCTTTTATAAAGTAAATGGGTCAGATGTAGATATCTTACATGCTTTTGCAGTTGCCAATAAAAAGGTTCGTTGTAAAATGAGCTGGTTTTATGTTGACAAAGTCTAGTATATAGTGAGGTTAATTGAGGTAGGGTGGCTAACATTTAATTCCATCGAAGTCAACATTGCAACACAGTTATTGCTTACGTAACCAGGTCAGCTTCCTTTGTGTATATGGAAGCGCTCTCAAGAAGAAATACTGGAATAATTATATTTTTGAAAGGTGAAAGTATATTTGTCATTTTTGTTTTTGAAACCCGCTTGTCTTACTCTCATCTGTCGCCTTTTTTAATCTTGAGCACTATATCTTATTCAATAAAGGATAATGGATTGTTGGGGACTACTGATTTTGATCTGCGTGGTGCTAGTGATTACAGGTCTCTTTTTAATAAACCCAATCGTTGGAACGGTCGCAATAACTGCGGTGGTATCAAGCTACCTTACTATGGCTTTGACACTTTACTTCGTCCTTCAAGCCCTCAGGTTCCGCTAGGTAAGTTCTGATCTTCGCATTTTGCTGTGACATAAGATCACTATTTGTTTCCAAATTATTTTATAGAACGGGTCAGGTAATAACTTTGTTGTTCAATTGAATTTAGAGTCAACTGTGTCTACCCTTCAAAAATGTTGAAATCCACCGACGCAAGATTATTCACTATCCAGCAATTTAAATTATCATTGTGACCATTTGTAAACATAAATGCCAAGTATCTGAATAAGATTAAATGAGACATTAGGACAAACATGAAATTTTAAAAGCCAGAGGAACTTTGTATATTGTGTGCATCCTGTTGAGCTAATCATACTTGACCAAATTAGTGTATTGAATGAAAATCATCATTTATCCTGTTCAGAACGGGCGAAGAAGCATCTCATCCATAACCAAATTATTTTGTCAACAAAGCAGGGTTCATCTATGTAAAATGTAAATATGTAAGTCTCAAGTAGCCCCAAGGGTATAATTATGCACATGAATGAGATGATTCTCCCAACAATTAGCTGATGAACGGCATTGTTTGTTGAATCTGGGTATTTCATACAGTCTACCATTTTAATCCGAGATTGTAGAGTCGCTGCTCGAAATGCTCTCATTAAAAGCATGTGCCGGATACGTCAGCCCTAATTTGAATCTGTTTGGTTGCTGGATGGATTTTCTTCAGATAAACGAACATTCTTACATTTTCATAGCTGGCCAGCATCTTTGATTTAATCCGAATGCAAGTTCCTAGTGTCCTACTGCTCGTTGGAGTTAACACCTTCCATAGGTTACAGATTTCAGGGTTCCGACCATCCTTCAAAATACTTGGGTCTGTGTTGCGTTGACGGGAATACTCGGAATCGCTTGACAATGCGATTCATAGGGAGGTGGATGTGCTCTTTGGCCCACAAGTTTCGATACTAGAAGTAAACCTGGATCAGAGGTGATTGGGAGAAAAAACGTTTTTGTAATTATTGATAAGAAGGGAATACGACTAGGAAGCTTTCTCCGTTTCCTGCAACCGTTACTTGATGGTGGGGAGATTGGAAAAGGAGGATATGTGGATGCGCTTGTTCCTAGTTTCACTTTGGTTACGTTTGACAATCCAAGGGTCACCCTGAAGCTGAACCAGTTAAGATGCACCATTCGAGGCTGAGACTGAAATACAATTCTTGAGAGTATGAGGGTGTCTTTTCGTTCGTCTCATTGTTACAATATCAGGTTCCTGATCTACTTGGGCTTCCCGATTACTCGCAGTTTCCGTTTCCAATCCGTTTTGTACATCTTGTGTATTTAAATCATAAGTTCTAGAGTGTTCGATCGCTATAAATGATTTCCTTGAGATCCAGTTTAAAAACGTTCCCATTTGAGATTCCATTGGAGTAGTTGTAAGCCAAATCCGAATCAATTCTAAGTAGAGACCCACAGTGACAGACATCGTAAAAATTGCAAATCAACTCAACTAAATACTTTCCATGCCACCTCGTCCAGTATCCAGGTGTGAGCTTCAATGTATTGTCGAATACGATTGCTTTAGTGGCTCAACGGTGGAGTCAATGTCTGGAATCTTCTTCTTATAATGGCTTCTGTAGGCAAAGGTGATACAGTTCTTCAACTGGTCTACAGTCACTTCATCAATGTGAGCAATTTATGAAAGCGATTGGTAACGGCATTTCAGCAACCCATGCTGCCATATGACAATCCCCAACGGAACTCTCATTCCCATGCTTCTTCACGGATTCCGTGGATTCAGACATGTTGGCACTGTCAAAAAACAAATTTGAATATTAAAAGACTTTAAGAACCTTTCTCCAGCCAGTTATAATGGACAATATGTAAAGATAACATAATTCATAATTAACGATCTATCCAACGACGAACAATGTAAACTGGTGGCATTTAAGATTATATATGCTAACTAGGTAATTTTGCATTATAGATGAACTCCCGTGCAAAAATGTTTTATCATAAGCAAGTGTGTAATTTTTGCGCATGAAAAAATAATGTAGAAGTACTTTTCTATCAATATTACTGATACTAATAGTTAAGTTTATTTCTCAAGTTCATTTGAAAACAAAATCTAAGCCCTACAATCCTTACCCTACAATTTCTAACTAGACATTCAAGTTTTTGAAAGACTAGTTTTGTACTTTTGTACTAGTGTTGTAAAAATATACGTTCCTACCTAACTTAAAACTAAAGTTAAGAAAATGAAAAAATAAAAATAACTAGACTAGGTTTGAAAACAATCTACCGAACCAAAAGCGTTCTTGAATGGAAATAGCCTCCATTCTCACCTTTCTCCATCTGCAGTCCAGGCTCAGTCTTCCTTCTCAAAAGATGTGATCTTTCCAGTTCGTCCAGAACGGCAACAAATCCTCCAGCGAGAGTACAGACATTCATAGGGAAGTCAAGGGGTTTGTCCAGAACCGTTTGATGTCCGAAATGAGATCACTTCCGGGCGACACGTGACGAATACAGTGGTTGCGTGAATCGACAATCAGCAAGTTTCCTAGCCAGTCCACAGCGATCCCCTGGGGACGAAGAAGTTGTCCTTCTGGAACCATTTTGCGGTGGTGGCTGAAGTCCAGTGGGATGCGGAGCACGTTGTGCAAGTTGAAGTCGGATACATAAATATTCTTGCCTGTAAAAAATCAACATGTAGAATATATCAATAAATAGCCTTAAAATAAACAGCACTGACAGAAAATATTATTATGCACATACCTGCTTCATCAAAGCAAATACCGCGAGGATAGTCCAACTCAGTTTTGTACTCATAGGGATTACTCTCGAAAACGGAGTACTTTCTGAGAAAGTTGCCAAAACGGTCGAACAACTGGACCCTCTTATTCCTGGAATCGGATACGGCAATGTGTTGTCCGTCAGGAGAAACAGCTACATCCCATGGGTAACTTAACATTCCTGGATGTACAAAAAAACCATTAAATATTTGAATCATATGAAAAGTATAAAAAGTAAAACACAAAACGTACCATTTACATGTCCTTTACTACCAAAACTGGAAATGAACTGGCCGTCTATGGTGAAGAAGCAGATGCGATGATTATCTTTGTCAGCAATGACAAGTCGTCGATATTCCTTGTCATAGGCAATCCCGGTTGGACGATAGAGTGATGTTCCTGCACGACCAGATTTTCCAAACTTGAACAAAGTCTGACCCGCAGGATGAACGCATACCACTTCATGGGATGCTCGGTCCGTGTAGTAAAGCTGAAAATTAACAAAAAAAGTGATGTAAGTACTTGAAGAAAGCAAACAAAACACATAATTTAAATACGAATAACGTACCATATTTGTTTGCAGGTCAGCGGTAAGTCCCCAAAGTTTGCAGACATTTCTGTAGTTGCTGCCAGTTGCGTAAGTGTGCCGAGCGGATGTTCCACTAGTTGACCGAGGTGCTGGGTCTCCCTCCTTCTTGTATTCGCAGTGAATGCGCAAACATTCCTTCTGGCAGTCGTCAGCATAGCTTCTGGAAACTGGAATGTCCAATGAGCTGTTCACGATTCCTCCACACTGCTCCACGTTCCTGACCACGCTCCAGATTTTCATGGGGATGACCAACCTGACCTCAACTCGATAGTAGCCCTTGTCATCAGCCCAGAAGGATCCCTGGAAGGAGTTGATCATGAAGTTGTTCGCCTCTTCCACGAAGCAAGCTAGCTTTCTCCCGTCAGGAGTAGTTACGAAGGCTTCAAACATCATGGCGTCCACTGATGCCTTGCGAGATAAGTTCTGGAGGATAGTGAAGTTCACAAAGTTGTTCACCAAGTTGTACGAACGGCTGGCAGAAGATGTTGAGGAATGGAGGCTCTGGTGAAAGTTGAAGCGGAGGAAAGACAAAGACATCTCGAACTGGTCCGTCAGTCCTCAGTTGCCGCTTCACTTCCTCGGAAAGGTAGTCCGGGCCAAGAAATGAGTTCCATCTCCAGCTCTGATCTTCCATAGCCGCAGCGGTGGTCTCCAATCCAGAAATGGATGGTGTTGGTGAAACGGTTAGCTTTCGCAACATGGACCTCGGCCACGCAGTATTCTGGAAATGTAAAAGGTTCAGAAATGTAAGAAATGTTTTCATTTTAAGTGTTCTTTCAAAGCTCAAATTTGCTTACTTGAGTTTCTACGCGTTTTGCAATAGGTAAGGAAGTATCACAGACGCCAGCAGAGGTAGGTTGAACATGCTGCTTCCGTCCTCCAAAATCTCCATCCATGAGAGAATGGCCAATACTTCCTGGTCCAATGGGCTGAGCTTCGCAATTTCTTCTTCGGAAACATTTGGCAGGTTGTTGGTAGCACCATTTTCAATGTTTCCTGAAGAAGAACTTATAGGGGAAGATTCCTGAAAGTAAAAATAGAAACAAAAATTACATAAATAAGTTCGTCTAATATTCCTAAAGAAACATTTAAACTAGCACTAATTTTCCTACCAGTTGTTTCGGTGAAATTTCGTTTGAAGATCCTCCCTCAGAGCGCCCAAGTCCACTGGTTGACCGACCTGGAGATGGGAACTTTGCCCGACGAGGTCAGTGTAGAACGACGCGTCCATTTTGAGTCAAATGGATGAGAAGTTTTTGGGAACTTTAGAAGAAAGTTTTTAGGAACTTTGAAATCGAGTTTCCTCAGAAATATTGGAAGTTTCTAGGAACTTTGGAAGAAAGTTTCCGATTTGGGAACAAAATGCTCAACAGTTAGAATTGAACAACGGGAATTTAGTCGTAATAAGACTTGAATCGGAGTAAGTCCAACTGGAGAATGATTTCAAACCCCCAAAAGACCCTGCTTTTATACCCCAATTTTGACCTTGAAAACGTCTTTCCGGGTCATGTCAGGTCAGTCAGGATGTAAGGATTTCAAAAGTTCAACGTTCACCCATTGTTTGGAAGTAAAATTTGAATGGAATCCTGAGACATACGATAACGCTTGTGATTTGGGTGAAAGCAGATATTGGAAGAAAGTGCTTTTCCGTATTTGCATCTTTGTGTCCACATTAAACATGATGCATTTATTTTAATTCGTTTCTTTTGGACCTAGAAATGTGTCGGAGAACTCCTTGATAAGTTGACTTAAGTTGAGGTCACGTGAATATTATTGCTCATTATTTGCATAATATAATATGTGAAAAGTTCCCTTGAAAAGAAAAGCTAAGTTTTCAGGTCAACTGGTAAATGGTGTTAATTGGTACCATGCACAGGTTTTCATAATCCATGCGACACTTTCGTCTAACTGGGTTTTACATAGAATGCACCGCTTTAAATCATCAATAATTTAATGCACATTATAAGTGAAAGATGTAAATTCCTAAACAAGCAAATTCGTTTAAATATTTATGCATATTTCTTTTATCATGCTAATTTCCTTTCTTCCGTGACTTGTGGGTTATGCCATGTAATGAAGAACTGATGATTGTTGAGAATTATTTGTATAATATGTAGAAGGGACATTATTGTTGCAAAGTTAACCTGACAAGTGAGGTGATTGGAAGAAAGCGGGTTTTCGTAATTATTGATAAGAAAGGGATATGAAGCTGCAAATGAGCTTGTTCCTGCTTTCACTTTAGGTACTTTTCATAATCCAAGGGCGTTCATATAATCGCCCTGAAGCATTTAGATGCACCATTCGAGGCTGAGACTGAACTCCCAAAATTCATGTGAATATGATGTTGTCTCATTGTGACAATTATCAGTTTCCTGATCTACTTGGGTTTCCCGACTACTCGCCATTTCCGTTTCCAATCCATTTCTTTCATCTTGTGTAATGCACAATGTGTATTCAAATCATAAGTTCTAGTAGAGTGGTCGATCCGATCGCTATTGATGTTTTTCCTTGAAGATCCGAGTTTGAAAACGTTCCCAACGCCATTTGAGATACAATTGGAGTAGATGGAAGCCAAATCCGAATAATTAATTAATAAATGAATAATAATGGTATTTAATGCTATTTAATGTCATACATGTACAAACCAAAATGAAACTGGATACATTTTTATTTGTTTGCAATTTTTAAATAAAATAAACTTCCAATCTTGACGGGCAGTCGTTTATGATTGATTTTTAAAAATAGTACTATAAATAATAAGTATGAAAACTAAGGTCACTTTGTAAAGCATTGATATAACTGACAGCACCACTAATCCAACTCATTCACAAGTTGTGAATCACAACCACTTCGAGGTAGGGACTGCCTTTTCGAACCTCGTGCTTCTCGAACTTTGGATGCGTTTCCTCATCGGCGTTCTTGGAGTCCGTGGACAATGGAGGGATAGCACGCACCTGAGGAGAAAATATGCTTGTCATTACACAATCGCCCATAACATATGATTTCCAGCTGTTAAATGCACTTTAGCTCAAAAACCACTGAAACTTACCTCCTGCTTATCAGCTAAAAGGAGAGGGTTGATAGGTTTAGTATTCCTTTCCAAATAGCAAATTGTATCCTGGAGCTCATCTATCGTCGCCTCCAATTCCCTAATTTCATCCCGGAGACACCTGGAATGGAAAGCGACATGGAAATGATCACCATCAACAATGTGAAGTCAACAAGTCATTTACAACAATCAGAAAACCTACTCATTTATAATTTCCAGTCGTTGATTTCCATAGGGGCGCTGTTGGTATTGGACATATTTAAAGAGGTCCATGGGCTCCGGATCCGGTATGTGTGTCAGTCTTTCAGTTATGGTCTTCCATGCCAGAATCTCTGCTTCATCCCGGTAGTGTTGGTATTCGCCACTAAAACCAATTAATTTATTAATTTAGACCCCAAGTACAAACTGTAATAAAATATTATGATAACGAGAACTTTGAGGATGATTCACCGCATAATCCAAAGACAGAGCACGACCCACATCACCGTGCTAATGATTTTCCTAACCACGCTCATCTCGAACCTCGTAAGAGCTATTATTGCTGGAGTGGCGTAATAGGGCACGTTTCTCCGACCAAAATGACTTGAAGAATGGAAACAAAATCAACTGGAGATAAGTAAATGGATTGAAACTGGAGAAGAGATGTTTGTTGTTGTTTCTAGTGAGAAAAGTCTGACGCTGCTTTAGCAAGGTACGATGATCTGCACGTGCACATCTCAAAAGCATGATGCATTATGCATGGTGGTTTGTGAAAGCAGAAAAAGCATGCAGATTTGATATTGATACAGAAAGCTATATAATAATAATATATTAGTTTAATGCTGTTAACACGTAAAACAAGAACAAGTTACAATATTGCAAAACCCATTATAACAACACAATAATGACTATTTGATTAGCGAAAAAATAAAAAGCTCGAATACAACGGACTGTTACACTATAAAAACTATAATCATTACACATTATAATAAAAAGTACGGAACAGAAATCATCATTTTAAACTACTACACACATAACATAACAGAATACAAATACTTAACAAGTACAATGAAAGAGATGCATAATAATAATTTACATGGAACAGATTAGCTTGTGTTTCAACTCCTTCCAGTCATACTGTTGGCATTCTTTGGAACAATACCGGGCCTTCTTGCACTTGGAACACGACATGGGGGCATTCCTCTCTCCGCAGAATCTGCAAATGTTATCCAGTTTCCCGAGGTACTTGAAGCACTTTGGGTTGTCAATTCGAAGTCCACCGATCTCCCCTTTTTCTTCATCGCCGACCTGGATGTAAGGGTTGAAAACTACGATTTTTGAACCCACTTCAAGCTTCTCTTGAGATTCATCCATGTTAAAGATAAAAAGACGAGTGGTGCTCAAATCCTTATCCTCAACATACAGCTCAATCCATCCGATGTTGAAGTTCGGTTCGTCAATGATTAGGAGCTCGATCCACTTGCCGTTATAAACGTGATCCACAGTCGTGACCATGTCTTTCAAAGTGATTCGTTTCTTCTCATTCTGCATCTGACCATGAGGGGAAGACTGCTTCAGTTTTGGCTCAGACATTTTCATATTTTCCATGCGACGAGCGATGGTGGCAGCATCATCAGAATTTGAAAACTCCTTCACCCGTTCGCGATGACAGACAATCATCTTCTTCCGATTTGGACAGTCCAGATACGGCTTCCTCTGAAGTACACCCACAGCAGCAGGAGCAGAGTCTGGCTTATACAATATGCTTTGAAGCCGGACTTTCATGTGGCACGTGTATGGCAGATAACAGGGCAGCATGTCCTTCTCTGCCGCAATTCCAAGGTTGAAGTAGTGTTCCATCATTGCTCTTGCCTTCTGTGACGATTCTTTGTTGGCTTTGTTAGCAGCAACGTCCTCGAAAAGTACTCCAAGATAATAATATGCGCTAGGTACTCTGTAGTTATCTGCTGGGGTCACTCTGAGAAAGTCCTGGAACACTGCAATCGCTCTTTCTTTGTCTTGCTGTAGTTCTGACCTTATTCCCAACAACCAGAAATTTAATGCTGCGGCATAAAGTATTTCGATATTGTTCGGAAACTTCTTTAGTCCTTCCTCGGAATAGAAGAGACCTCGTTTTAGATTGAATGCGTGAAGTATACGGGACAGTAGGTCATAAATCTGCAAGTTTTCCGGATACCTTCGAAGTCCTTCCTCTAACAGATCCACTTTCTTGTCGTTGGTTTCTTCACATACAAATGTTAGTCTGGAGTAGCAAATCCGAAGTTTCATGTCTTCTTCTCCTCTTGTCCCACAAAACTTATGCAACAAACGCTCCATGAGTGATACCAAATCAGCATATAAACTGTGTGAGAAGCTGGCGAGTTCAGTGCTGTTGGTATAACAGTCGTAAACCAGGTCAAGAATCTCTATCGCTTCCGAGTCACTAAAAGTCTTCTTCTTGGACATTAAATCAACGAGAGCGTTGTTTGTGTTATAATAATGCACCAATTGAGCAGCGGCATTTGATCCTTCGTCGGCTTTTCTTTTATAAAAAGCGATGTATCTAGATGGAAAAATAGTAACTTCCTGGTTATTCACATCCACATTTTCAATCGGTTCACACATCGTTGCTGCTTCCATTCGCTGAAACCGTTCAGAAAATGTATAGCCTTCGGTTTCCAAATTGAATGCCTTTTCAAATTCAAGCAATCGGGGTTTGTCCTTCTCCAGAATCCTTGAAATATTACTAAGAACATTGCAAACTCGTCCTCGTGGATCCTATTCAAGACGGGATGACCCAACTTTTTCCCAGTTCTGAGTGCTCCCATCATCTTCATATGTTCAAAATGGTGACTGTAATAGCACATCAGTAACACTGCAGCGTTTGGATCCTGGAGTTTGATAGCTTGAAGCAAGTACTTTTCACCTTTTCTGTCACTTTTCGGTACTCCAGCTCCAATGAAAGACAGAGAAGCTAACTTGGTGGCTGAAGCCCCTGAACCGTTTTCAGCTGCCTTGGTGAGCCACAAGGCTGCATTCGAGTTGTCTTGCTCCACAGAAATTCCAAGCAGATACATTAATCCAAGACAATGTTGCGCTGATACCACTCCCACATTCTTCTTGGCATTGTTGAATCTTCCAATCAAATCTGGCGACATTTCGGCTGCTTGGTGGAACAGCTTTTGAGCTTCGGCAAAGTCTTGTGTTACACCGCCAACTCCAAGGATGTAGCAAATCCCTAAATATGTCAAACCCTCTGGATTTTCAACTTCACTAGCTTTTCTGTACTGCAATGCTGCTTCTCTCTCATTTGCCGGGAAGTCGAAGGCCAGCCATGAAGCAGTTGATGGCCTTGAAAAACATGTTGTTGACCTGGTATTGGTTTACCACCAGCGTGCCGCAATCCGGAGGTGTATTCCCCTACAGTTATCTTGGGTGCAGTCGCCTTTTGAAAGTATTCCAGTTTTTCGGAGAATTCCTGTGGCTCGGGATCAAACTTGACATAGCCATGTTCACTCAGTATAAGTCGCAGAACTTTACAAGTTTCAAAGTCATCTTTGATATCCTGTCTATCCGGGGAAAGAACTAGCGCACGAGTAAAATGTTGGATGGCTTGATCTCTTTCTTGTCTATATCGGGAAGCTTGTGCAATCATGTAGTCCGCGTTTCGAGAGCAGTCATTCAGCTTCAAAGCCTGAGTCCCATCCTCGATAGTTCTTTGGCACCTTATTAACTCCTGGGTGGACGCTGTTTGCCATCTGTAGTGAAACGCCTTCATGTAGCATTCTGCCCGTTTTTCATAAGCTGCTGCTTGATGAACTGCAAGTAAACTTGGGATCTGAATTGCCTTACTATAGCATGCGATTGCCTTGTTGAATTCTTTCCGGTTCATCAGCTTTCTCGCCTCCTTGAACATCTTTTCTGCGGATTCCAGGGCAGCAGCGGAAGACGTTGACCCAGCGTTCGTCATGATAGCGTCGACTTCTTCATTCTTGACACCAAGACCCTTCAAACTCACTCGAAATACTTCCACCTTCTCATTGTAATCCTGGAGGGATAGCATTTTGGTTTGATTGGCAGTCATGTCATTCATCAAATTTGCTAGTTGACGAACAAATCCATTTTCAACGTCGTAACAACTCCGAGTCCCAAAGTTTTGGAGGACGACGGAAAAAGTTGCAAGGTCCCAATCCCCCAGATAACCCTTCCTGATCGCTTCTTTCTGATCAATGGAGGCTTTGCTGTCCACGGCTTGACCAAGTCCTTCCATGAACTCCTTCCCTTGCTTCTCAGAGTGTATCCATTCCTCTAAAGTTTCTTTCTTCCAACGAGTTTGAAAGAGTTTTCGAACAATGGGAACCGAACTGAGCACCATGTTGTTGACTTTGTGGAAGCACCGCTGCTTTGATAATGAATCCATGATTGATAAGAACTGCAGCCGATGTCTACAGCTGTAGTTGTTGGTTTTCGAACCACCTTAGGATTAAGGTTAGTTTCCACAATGAGATGAACTTGACTAAAGATCCTCCTGTAAAAAATAGTCAAGACACTTCAATAAGGATACTGACAACCTAATTATGATAACGCGATCGATTAATTAATTGGCATAAAACAAAACTAACAAACTCACTAACCACACACGTCCAGCAAACCACGGTCTTCAGTTGTCACTGTCAATCAGACGACTTCCGGTTTTGATCAACAAGTCATCCGGCACCGAAAAACTATCATAATTACAACTTCAATTATGATAATTTAATTATCTACTGACCATCTTCAACGAATAAATTAACAAACGCGAAAGACACAATCAGCGACAAATAATTTGTATCTATCAAACAACACCTCAAATCACCAGATTCAAAAATGCAGCGCACACACAATAACGTAAATAAAGCTAACACAGATAATGGGACCCACCATCGAAATCATATTTCTTACCTTTTTCCACCTTATCACGCTTGGAAATAGTTCAGAAGATAAAATACGCTCGGTTATCCGCTGTCTCCTTGTTTTAGTTTGTTTAGCCGGCTGAGGTTGCTTGCAGAATGCTAAGCTAATGCACGATCGTTCTCGTTCAAGCTCAGCCAGCACTATATACTACGTAAAAGCACGCACAATGTACTATGCTTTGGCTTTTGTGTTGAGTCTGCAAATCATAGGCATATAGATCACACACGAAGAAATGTACATATAAATCTCAAATTGTTGTAGAGATCGTAAAAGTAAAGAAGCTTCATGATTTTTATGTAAAATTTTGTCACGATTCTGCATTTTTAGGTTTGGAAAAGATAAAAATTAAAATGAAGGAGCAGGAGGAGTATTTTGTTGTGAATTTATATGTGACGTTAATGACAGAACATGATACGGCATAATTAGGTTGTGGTGAGAGTTGTTGTGAGCAGTTTAGATTTGTCTATCTAGTACAACTGCCAAGACGTCGTTTGGGTTTATGTATATGCACCAAAAATGTAATACAGTTGATAATCAAGTTAATTGTGAGTTAGAAACAAAGCATTAAAATTAAAATGCTCACTACTAATTAACTTCGGGGGACTGGCAAACCAAGTCTCTGAACATGGGACTATAAGCATTTTGATCACATCAAAATGCAATTTTGCGTGATTTGTACTGCTATAAATAATCGGCCTGTATTTGATTAAAAATATGAATGTATAGGTAAGAAGCAGCTAGAACGGACAAAAAATATTATACCCTAAAACAGGTCATTGTAATATTAAAAGATTTTACATTCATTTTCGAATTCGGGTTTCTCTCATAACTCCTTTTATGAGTTTGTTGGAGCAGAGCAAGCAGTGGTTCCGCTCGGAGAGATGGAATTTGAGTTACAAACTGCTCATAAAGAGTTTCAAAGAGTATCCGTTTGTCCGTCAATACGAGTGCGTAAGAACCATTGTCCGTGTTTCTTTCCCAATCCAAATCATCTTGAAGTTGAACTTTAAGCTGGTCTGACGCATTCACATTCTCACATGCAGACTCAAATGTTCCAGTCTAATATCCCCAATAATTATGTGAAGCATGCATATCCCGATTGTTTCAAGGTTTGAAAAGTTGACTGATTTGGTTGAACTGAAAGATGTAACATGTCTACACGTGCCAGGAACCAGTAACTGTTGTGTACAATAAATATTTTATTTTGCAACTGATATCGTACTTACAAGTTATCAATTTAAACGAATCTTAGAAATAACAAGTACATATAAGAAAGAGCACCATTGGGTATAGTAGAAAGACTTCCAGTCGTGTAGCTGTCTAAATCACTCTTTACTTCCCATAAGGAAAGCCACTAGAATAATAAAAAAAAGTATACCGTTAGTTAAGTTAGATTTCCTTTATAGCTGCATAACACGAGCTGAAGATTGACAATTTCAAACTTTAGCAACTTACATGCCACTTGCACCCGAGCTTGCTGAAGCCATCGCATTAGATGCTCCGAAACCTCCACCACCGAAAGAATTGGAAGCCGCAAAGGCGTTAGCGGAAGAACCCGCAACCCCTCCAACAGGGTACCCGAAATAACGACCCTCCCTCTCGGTTGCATCTGGAAAACACAAATTTCAATGTATACAGTTCACTATTCAATTTTCAGTCTGTTAATACACAGGCAAATCAAATGTTTTTTATAACTTACCACTGCCCTCAGCAGCATTATCAATGGGAACTGCTTGGATGGCCACAGCCATTACAGCGAGTACGGCGAAGAAACAAGGGTTGATTGACTAAGGGCCATTTTCAAATGTTTTTCGAATCAAGTTCGAGTGGTGAAAACGAAAAAGTTTTTTTAAGATCTAGAGAATGGTTGTTTCTGGTGAGATGTAAAAGGCGGACTGCGATACTCCTGGTAGAAATCTGAAGGCTTTATATACTTTAGTTCCTGCCATCAGTTCCTGAAGGAACTTAAAATGATCATGATCGTATTAGAAAAGGGCTTCATTCATTTCTACTCGGGAAAGGGTTTTACCCAAACTATTTTTGTCATTCGCCTTTACGGAGTACTGAAGCAATGGTGAGTATATCTAAGCCTACCTCTGTGAGTGAAGTCTATAAAGGAAAAAGGAAACACTATGATGATAAAATAACTTCTCGGTATTCCCTACAACTCAATTCGGACTTTCCTAACCTTTTTGGTTGATCCGTTGCCAAAACTCAAAACAGATTTAATTTAATATCTCAGCGTTACGCACAAACCCACATTTCAATGGTGTGGTATAGTAAAGCCCTTTTTCAAATGTGTGAACCTAAATGTTGCTATTCTGTTTCTAATTATGACTGATGTGAGATATCAAAATTTAATTGATTTTTTATTACATGAACCTGACACTGACAATATTGAATCCTCTATATACGCCACGTAAATACACGAATTTGAAACATCATCATACGTATCCAAACGCTTCTTAACCATAATTCACAAATTTTCGCTCGTTAGTCCACAACAATTATACAAGTCAATGTATTAGCATCCAGGTACATTTTATTTAAAAGACGAACAATTGCACAAATGTTACTTAAGTCTGAAATAATGACATTCTCACATTGCCCCTTGCATTTGACTTTGAACATGCTTATTCTTGTATGTGTAATAAACAGTAAATAGGATGCTCAAATGAATTTGGTTATAGTATCGAGATGCTTCATGATTAGAACAGTTATCGCCATCGTTAGTTTCCAACGATGACTTTTTTGGATTTGCTCATGACATTGAGCGTTGAAGGTCTACTTGCTGTGCATTACGAGACACGACCCAAAGGTCTTGTTTGCTTTCTCATGCTTTCCAAAGGCACACTTCAGAGAAAGTACCTTTGTATTAAGTTCAAATCGTGAACTTGTTACTTAACCACCTTCATTGGGCATTTACATTCGTACATACCAAACCCACATACATATGATAAGACGAAAACGAATTAGCTTTCAGTGATCTGTAATGACATTCTTCGAAGAGCTGCGCTGTGAAGAGAAATCTATACTAGGCTCTTGGATTGTATATAACATGTAATTTGCATCTTAGGAACACAGTTCATTCATGCCAACTATATCGCATTCGAATAGGGATACATATATATACCATGATTGGAGTGCGAGAGGGCAAAACTGAGAAGAAACCTTTGTTTAACATTCACATCCGAGAGACGCGTAATGATGAATGATAAGTATTGTATGTACAGGAATTATTTACATAGTATCTCATATTCAAGTTGATAATCCAACTGGGTCAATCTAGTAATCCAGGGAAAGAGAACGAGCGAGTACCTTAGCGGCTGGCAACACGAACGTGGTTCATTGTTCTAATCAAATCATCATTTTATGAGAGAGAAATGTTTATTGACTATGTTTATGTTTAGTTTTATAGAGAACAGTTTAGTTAAAGTTATTTGTACTAAAATTTAAAGGCTCTGAATTTTAGTTGTAATCTTATGTTAATTAGTTTATATTTATTCAATGAAATTTAATGAAAGTAAACTCGATGTGTTTCAAGATTATTACAACCTTAGTATTTTTACATTAGATTGGCTATATTCCATATTTAATATTCTCATTTACCTTTCAAAGGCTAGTAAAATGTTATATCAGATAGTGTGATAGTCACAAGAAAGAAATTCCGATTAATTGTTATCACTTCCTTGTAATTTTATTATGACATAATATGGTGTGTGGTTGTTCGAATCAAGTCACTGTTTAATATGAATTAGTGGATTAAAAAAGGTGTTTTAAAAAAACCTGTGTTGATGCATGGCAAGAAGTAGTTTGTATTTGTAGTATATGTGTATATATATATTCAATATCATGATATTTGCCTTGAACTTTTGATGAATGAAACTAATGGAAGTATAGCCCCATAACACCACTCAACTTCTCATCATTTGAAGCTTTAAAAATGGTTTGCTTATTCTCCCAACTGTTCGAATTATCAAGTACCTGAATAATATATTGATAATTATATATATACTACACTTTGTGTGGTGCGTAAAGTTTCATTCAAACCTTTAACTTTTTTAGCCAATTTGTGAAGGCATTCCAGTTGCACCTTGTGTAAGTGTCGCTGTGGCTCGTCTACCTCATTTCAAATACATTCTCCGGTTGTGTTTGTCAAACTAAAACATGTTGTATGCTTTAAAAAAGCGATCATTAAAATCTCATACTTTAAATGAAAATGCCATTAACGCAGCCAGAGTTTTCATGAGACCAAGATCATTGTTTTCAGAAATATCTACGGGTTGCCTTTGATAGCTAAATGTTGGAACAAATTCCGTGTCTGCATATAACAAAAAGGTTAGGAAAGTTCGATTTTGAGTTGTTTGGAATACGAGAAATAATTTATCATCAGTGTTTTCCTTTTAGACTTTCACAGAGGTAGGCTTAGATATACTCACCATTGCTTCAGCACTCCGTAAAGGCGAATGACAAAAATAGTTTGGGTAAAACCCTTTTCCGAGTAGAAATGAATGAAGGCTCTTTTCTATTCAATACGATCATGATCATTTTAAGTTCCTTCAGGAACTGATTGCAGGGACTAAAAGTATATAAAGCCTTAGATTTCTACCAGAAGTATCACAGTCCATCTTTTACATCTCACCAGAAAACAACTATTCTCTAGATCTTAAAAAACTTTTTCGTTATCACCACTCGAACTTGATTCGAAAAACATTTGAAAATGGCCCTTAGTCAATCAACCCTTGTTATCTTCGCCGTACTCGCTGTAATGGCTGTCATCCAAGCAGTTCCCATTGATAATGCTGCTGAGGGCAGTGGTAAGTTATAAAAAATTGATTTGGCCTGTGTATTAACAGACTGAAAATTGAATAGTGAACTGTATACATTGAAATTTGTGTTTTCCAGATGCAACCGAGGGAGGGTCGTTTATTTCGGGTACCCTGTTGGAGGGGTTGCGGGTTCTTCCGCTAACGCCTTTGCGGCTTCCAATTCTTTCGGTGGTGGAGGTTTCGGAGCATCTAATGCGATGGCTTCAGCAAGCTCGGGTGCAAGTGGCATGTAAGTTGCTAAGTTTAAAATTGTGAATCTTCAGCTCGTTATGCAGCTATAAAGGAAATCTAACTAACGGTATACTTTTGTTTTATTATTCTAGTGGCTTTCCTTATGGGAAGTAAACGAGTGATTTAGACAGCTACACGACTGGAAGTCTTTCTACTATACCCTATACAATGGTGCTCTTTCTTATATGTACAATGTACTTGTTATTTCTAAGATTCGTTTAAATTGATAACTTGTAAGTACGAAATTAGTTGCAAAATAAAATATTTATTGTACACAATTTTCCGAACGCGACAAGTTTTACGAAATAACATCATATTACATGAATGATAAAGCATGAATGATAAAAATTCTGGATGTCCGACCTCATATAACATCTTTCATATGATTTATATTAAACTGATTATCAGTTACTGATTCCTTGGGCACTTGTAGACATCTTTCAGTTCAACCAAATCAGTCAACTTTTCAAACCTTGAAACAATCGGGATACGCATGCCTACACATATTTATTGGGGATAGAAGACTTGAATATCTGAGTCTGCATGTGAGAATGTGAATGCGTCAGAGGAGCTGAAAGTTCAACTTCAACTCAAGATAAAGAAACATGAATTGATAATGCTGAGGGCAGGTGTACATGATAACAAGAAAAACGTTGAAAAACTAGCATAAAAATATTTAAAAGAGCAGACATGATCTGGAAATGACATAATTTAACGCATATGTACACGTTTTGCTCCTGTCTCCAAATTAACCATTTATTACCCCATCAAAAATAAAAAGGGTCAAATCCAATCGAAGTACATGCTACCATTGCTATCTAGTATATTCTTCGATAGTGCAAAGTTAGCAAAAAAATCAAAATGTATACCAACAGCATCTATAAAACAGATAAATGATATTTATTTGCATATAACAAAGTCAAAAATTACCAGTTCATTCAATATACTTATATTGTTATAATTTAGCAACAAATTAAGTTGATTTAAATTCAGCACATATT